>PVIR01004411.1:0-79818 GCA_004026965.1 Petromus typicus | reverse complement strand
TCGCTTTTCAGACAAGAGATTTACTTCAGAAAATCTCTGTTCACTGAAATGTACCCAACTGAGCTTTCTGAGCCACTTCCTGAAGAGATGCTGCTAATCTCTTAAATCCTTTAATCACCAAACTGCAGCAGAAGCTGAGCCAATCTACCCTTCGGACTGACTCCATGAGGTCTACCAGAGTGGATGAAAAAGGTTTTCTACAACCCCAGGAAAATGACCTCTTTCCTGGCCACTTATGTGACTTTTGTTTGAAAAGGAAAGCCATGGGTAGGTTTTGCAACTGCAGCCTGATGGGACTAAGGGAGGTTTCTGGATCTCCTGGGCATGAAAGTGAAGGCTCAGGAACCTGCTTTTATTCCTGCACAAAGAATCTGATCAAGCCAACTACTTGAGTGTCTGATATCCACGGGTCATAAAGCAGCTTCTGTACATGATCTAGATCTTATTTGGCTTCTAGAACTAATTTTACTTTCATCTAGGTTTGGGCTTCATCCTGGACACTTAGCTCTGTCTCCCTGAACTGACACAGGTAGGTCAAATGGTCTGCGGATTTCAACTGGAAAAGGCTAGAGGATGAATACCGAGCTCGTCTGATTTGTAATTCTTGGTCTGCAGTTGCCCTGGATTTGCTGTAATCCTCTCTCCAGTTCTTTATTTTGAGCCTAAGCGTTACAGGACAGTGAGGTATAACCCACGGATTGGGTTAGTGCTAGGAGGAGGCAGCAAAGAGGAGAGGTTAAGGCTGAGTCTGAAATCCCCCCCTGCAGGAGTGGGCATGCCAGCTGCCAGCTGATGAGCTCTGAGATAAGTTACTCTCCTTTCTGTCTCGCTTTCCCTTTCTGTGGCTCACTTTTCTCTGAAGCTCACTTTCCTGTCTTTTTATCTATAATATAAGAAAAATAATGCCTTCTTCACTGAGTCCCTGGGAACATTACATGAGTTAATATGTGTAATACATAATGCCTGACAGTATATAAAAGAGGGCTTAACTTCATTTTATCAAGAAACTAGTTGTCCTCCTACAAGCTTTTCCCAGAAAATCAGGTTGTCCTCATATACTGCAGATAAATCATTCTGATAAATCCTTTAATGGATAAGTAGAATTCAAAGGGCATTACATATAATTTAACCAATGCAAACCCTTCTTTTCATAGAGTATGGCAGTAAATAGGTGAATAGCTGTATCAAGGTGATACAGAATAGCATAAATTACCCAAATGATTGCTTTTTTTTCCCCACTATTGGAGATTAAACCCAGGGACACTGAGCTATAACTGGGGTCCTTATAAATTTTTATTTTAAGACAGAGGCTTGATAACTTGCTCAGATTGGCCTCAGTCTGAGCCTCCCAAGTAGTTTAGAGTTGTAGCTATCACATCTGGCCTCAGCCATTCTTCTTTTGAGACTATATCTTGCACAGGTACCTGGGCTGCACTTAAAGGTGAAACTTTCCTGCATCCACTTCACAAGTACTGGGATTACATGTAGTCAGCGCTGGGCCAAATGTCAGGATGCTCTACTTTCTCCCCAAACACATACATGCATAGAGATGCATGCGCGCATGCACACACACACACACACACACACAAATATATATATATATCTCACAATTGAACCTACCATCTTACAATTTGTAAATCCCTCCCTAGAGTTCTAATAACTTAACTTCTCTTCTGTATAAACTACACAAAATACTTGCCCACTGTAAATATGCTCAGATCCCAAGTACTTTAGACACAGTCAGATTTGCTCCAGAGCGTGGTATAAACAAACACACAAAGCCAAACAAAACACAAGACATCTTTCAAAATACAAGATGCGATCTCATGACTAGCTTAGCATACACAGACTTCTATCCCTCCTTCTAAACTATCCTAAGCCTGGAAATCAACTTGGGGTGGCTTCAGTGACATCTGTAACAGATTTGGTTTAAAGTTTTAAATTGTGGAGGTATTTATAACTCATTTCACCAATTCGGCTGTGAATTGACTGAGATGACAAGGGAGGTTGTGCACAGGAGGTAGGCAATATGCATTTCCCTCCTAATTTTACCAATTCTTATCTCTTTTATTGGTTTGATCAATGGGCCTTGAAATAGTCCAGTCTGAAGTTTCACCAGTCTTCAACACCCTTGGCCTTTAAATACAGGCCCATAGCTGTAGAGATTATTTAAATTTAGTTCACCATTTTATCATGAAAGTTCCTAGACGCCTAGCACAATGCTAGCCACTTTTCAAAGACCATAATACTGTGCAGTAATGGTGTTATTTTAGCCATTAGAAACAATGGACTGCTGTAGGAATAGAAGAGACTATGAAAATAGGCTTTGATCTCTGATTCTCTCATTTGTTAACTCTATAACCTTCTCTGAGTTGTTTGACTTTTCACAGGCTTTATTTTCTCACATGTAAGATGTATTTATCACGATTTTCACTTTCTAGGATCGCTATAATGTGGATTAAATAGCATATACAAGACTGGAAGAGTTCAGACAGGCCTCAGGACCATCATAAGTATAACATCTCCTCTCTTTTTCTTTCTGTTTATGTATCCCTTTGCTGCCTTCCACTCATGCTACGGGTTTAATGTGTCACCAAGGCAAGGTTAACCTTTTCTTTAAAGTATCCCAGTGAAAAACCAACAGTCACCCTTGACTTCTCCTTTCCCCTTCTCTCCTGTTGCCCACATTGTCTCAGAAGCTCCCATAACCATATCGCAGAGACCCTCTTCCTCCCACTCAGCCCTCCACTTCACTGGGCACGTACGAGTCTTTGAAACGCCGTGATCTCTCACTTGAACCCCTTATCTGATCCTTCTATTCCCATTCTGACTCCTCCAATATCCACCGTTAATATGGCTCTCACTACAATTCATAATATTTCTATAGTTTTGCCCCCGGCCCAAATCCCCCTCCTGCTTTTCAGCTCACGTGGAGTACATACAACTCCAACTCTTCAGTGTACACCAGAGAGCATCGCCTCAACTAAGCTTGTATGACTCTGTCTTATTCATCCCCTGCACTGGCCTCTGCTCTTTTTTTTTTCTTCTATTCCTTGAGTCTGAGAAGGGTTTTGCTTAATCTATAGTCTCAACCCTCAGTCCTGACCCTTTCCCTTTCTGCTTTTGCCATGGTAGCTCCCACAGTCTCAGGCATATCTTGAACAAAACATCTAAATTAGGTCATCCTGTTTAATTTGTGGCCATCACATCATACTGCATCTTTGTCTTAGCTTTTAGCACAATGGGTACATAACCTCTTTCTTCTTTTTATCTACCTTACCACACATGAACCCTTTATCTTTAGAAAAAAAATGACTTTCCCAACACTTCACCTTCTTCCCTAGGACTCACAGAGTGCTATGCATGGATCCTCATAGAAAAAAATGAAACAACCGACAGTCACTGAAATTATGCACGGCGTCTGAATTATTGCCCCTACCATGGAGACTGTGGCTAAGCAGGATTTGATCAGCACTAAGATACAGCAACAAACCACAATGCAAAATAAGAATTTTTAGTATTTGCTAAATAAATCACATATTTAGGATCTCCCCAGGCTCACAAGTAGTTCAGGTCAAGGGCTGTCATGCAAATATACAGGCAGAGGCCTGGGGATTTCAGCTCAGTGGTTCCAGCACCTGTCTTGCAAACACAAGGGCCCGGGTTCCATCTACTGGTAACCACATACAATACTGGGCATGGAGACTCATGCCCAGCAGCAATCAGTACCACATACCACAGTGACGGGCGTGGTGGCTTACGCCTGTAATCCCAGCATTCAGGAGGCAGAGGCACGAGGATTGCTGTGATGTGAGTTTAAGGCTGAGCTGAGGGCCAGCCTGAACCTACAAAGCGAGACCCTGTCTCAAATCCCACCCCCCAAAAAAACCCCAGAAAACAAAAACCCCAAAAATAAATATTCAGGCAAAAGTGGGCAGAAAATGTTCACTTCAGTTACATGGCTTACCTCTTACCTTACATTCTATGAGAAAAGGAAAATATTTATCTAGCTTTGTTAGCTCCAAGTACTTCCATAAATATAAATGTGGACAAAAGACAACAATACCCTAGTATATCAGCTTCTTCTTCCTGAGAAGATGACATAATTCTTACCTCTCCTCATAATGACCAGCTATTAAATGGACAGAAAAACAACGTAATGACTAATGATGATTTTCCCCATTTGAATATCTAGCTATGATAAGGATTGTGACACATGCTTTATATATATTATTTGTATTCTATTTCTAGCTGTATCAAGTTTAAAATCATTAAAGGCTATAATACCATGGTTTGGAGAAATCAGAAATTCTTGAGGGACTCAGATGAAAGTAGCTGCAGTTCATACCTTGAATGCTGTATGTTTCAAAACAAGCATCACTTAATATTCTGTATGGTGCTTATAGGTTCTTGACTTTGTGAGCTCATATCCTCAATTTATGATTGAGAACAATGAATCTTATGCTCAATAATTTGTTCCAGCCCTATCTGATTCCAAAGAAAGTGGCTCTTCCCACATTTCTTTCTTCCTCTCCAGATGAAATCCATCTTTTGAATATCAGCGTTGGAATTCACATAGAGATCCAGAGTGCCAGGTACAGAAGGTGCCCCCTCCTTTAGATATAAAAGGACCACTCTGTTAACTATTCCTATCCCAAACTAGGCTTCAGTTGAGTTTCCTGTAAAAGAATGAATGGAACAGCAACTTTGTGAAAAGAGGACGGGGTGGTAGGGGCCATGCAAAATTAGGCAAGGGTGCACATTATGACAGAAAGCGTACCTCTGCCCTCAACTCCTTCCCTCCTACCTGGCTTTTCTCCAATGAAAGAGTACCCGTTTTGTGCCATAAAATATAACCAAACCTTTAGTATTTTGCTAGGCAAAGAGACATAACTTGGAGGTTTTTAAATGTTATGTACTAGGCAATATAGAATAAGAAAAAAACAGAGGTATCTTAATTCACATTAAGTCCACAAACAATTGAGTCAGAAATGCTTGCTAAATACCTGCTCTGATGAGGTATTAGCGGCAGAGTAACCAGAGAGCTGTGGCACTGGAAACCATGGAGCTGAGAAGGCAGAAAACCTACATATGGCATTTTCTGTTAACCAGGAGCAAGGGGTCTCCAGACTCAGGACAAAAAAAGCCACCCTTGCTTTTTGTCTTCATATATTCTAATATTAAGAGAAGGCAAAAAACAGAAGAGCAGAACATATTCCATTTCAAGTTTTGATTATTTTCTCTGGGGGGAGGTAACCTATCCTTTCAGCTCTTCTTGTCTGTTCTCCAAATATGTACTTCCTGCTCCCCTTAAAAATGAAGCAGAGTAAAGCACTCCAGATGACATCACCATAGAGCACAGGGGTGCACATTGGGTCAGCCACTTGCTTACCCTCGGTCAATGGCAGTCTCTCTCAAATATACGATCCCAGAGACTCTGGGTGCTGGGAAAGTGAGAGATATTTATCACTGTTCAAGACACTTCTGAAAAGAGCCCAGGTCAGACCCACAGTTACTTGCACGCAAAGCAAAACCACATCGTCTCTCACTTAGGGGCCCTTTAAGGAAAGGCAGTCTCTCCCACCTCACACCAGCGACACAGCAGCAAAAGCCAGGAAACCAGAAACATTCTCTTCCAGCCACTCTTGTCCTTTTTCTTTCATCAGTGTTTGCATTTCCAGTGGTTCAGCATTGTCTACCTTCCCTTTGGTGCCGAGAAGCTTATGGACAAAGTGAGGAAGTAGAAGAAGCTAAGGCAGTTCAAGTGACCACTTTTCTCTGAAACTCAACTCTGCTAGTCACCTTCCTGGCTGCTGGGACAAAATACCAGGGACTTGGCACTTGAGAGAGAGGTTTATTTTGGCTCATGTCTCTGCAGGTTCCAAAGAAGGGAGGGCATGGTAGAAGGACCGAGGCAGAGAAAAGCTGTGTGTATGGAGGCAGCCAGGAAGTGAAGCAGGAAGAGGGTAGAATGTCCTTCCGGGTCATTGATCTACCTTTAACCTAGCCCCACCTCCTAACAGTGAGGCAAATGCAGCACCCCATAATCCATTCACCCTCCAAAAATCCTGCCTCTGAACTCATGAGGCTCTTGGGCACATTCTTAGTCTAAACTATATCATCAGCCAAACTGAGCACATTTAGCAATACATTAAATATGAAGCTTCAACCAGGCATAAAGATATAATTGAGGTGAAATCCTGAATTAAGTGCAAAACATGCAAAATTAGCAGAGGAAATGTCACTGTCCTCCCTTAAGAGTTTTATGAAGATGTAAGGATCAAGTGAATGAAGGATAGAATATCTATTTTGGAGGTGATTGTTACCTTCCACCCCTGAACCGACCTAGAAGTAGCTTCAATGAACTGAACTTGAAATCCTGACACACATTTCTATGCCCAAACTCACTGCAGATGCCTCATTGGTAAATCCAGAGGGTACTACCTGCAAGAAGGGCTGCTCCAGAAGTAGCCTATCCTCTCCCACTTTGTCAGGAGAAAGGCGGATGATCACTGGTCATATTGTGGAGTGGGTCAAGTTGAACAGGTAACTGTTCAGGAGACATGTGATGTCCTACCCAGAGAACTCCCCTCATGGAACAGACTAAGCAGGGAAGTAGACCCTCTGAGAATGGAACAGCCCTTGTCTATTTCCTCCACAGGACTCGTGGGAGATGCACTGGAGTTCTGGGATCAGGAATTCTCAAAGAACCCACAGAATGCTTTATGAAGGAAGAAGTCAGACTAAGCACTCAACAGTCCCCAGGAGTGTAGACTCCCAGCGTACAGAACGGCTGCCCTCTGTTACTACCTCCCGGCTGAGGTTACAGAGAAGCAAGCAGCTGATGTCAGGAAATAATGAGGACAAAGGGCTGCCATGAGCCGTACTCTAATCACACAAGTAAAAGCTACCAACTAAAAGTAAAATCTGGGAAAAGAAACCAATACTTATCTGTGAACAAAGTTTGAATCATTAATATTCCTGATAAGGTTTTACAAATTTCTTTATTAAGCCTTTATTTTCAAGGCCACCAGGCTGTCCCCACATTTGCAGGAGTGGAATATTCACCAGTTTTCGTATGGAAGGGAGATGAGGTCACCCCTACATATTCTACTCATACTTACTCAAATGAAAGCTGCTTTTTAATAATCTTTCATGTTATGCTTCTTTAAGGTACTAATTACACATTTATTTGATATTTATTCACCAAGCATGGTGAAAGACAGTTTCATATAGTGGTGGGTGAGTCCTACAGCAAGGCCCCTGCCTGCTGAGAATTCACAGTCACAGGAAAGGATGGGAGCGTCCTGACATCACCTATTCTTCCATGTACATCAATACCAAAATAGACAATATGGACTTTGAGATAGCTCATTCCTGTATACAAATTTCAACTGTTCAAAACACCAGTTAGAGACAATTCCCTCACTATTGTGCTCCTTAGGTTTTCTTTACTGATTAAACAAGATAATAAGATCTACCTTATAGGATTTTTCAGAAGGATTTAAAGAAAGAAATAAATCACTTAGCAAGCATTCTCTGGACCCATAAAAGCTCAAAAAGTAGCAAGAAATATCACAACAAGATGGATATATGGTTAGTACATGTACAAACATGGATATTAACATTAAATATCCTCTGTATGACAGTTAACCTGAAAGGTTTAAAAATATTATTTCTAAATAACTTATATCTTAGTACTCATCCTATTGTTTAGTATTTCCCTCTCAATGGAACATTTTCATTTTCTGAATTTTTATTGTATAAATATTAGGCGCCACTTCTTTTTCAAACTTAGGCCATAATCGCTTCATTTCTTAGGCTTTCACCGTCCTCTTACACAAAGACTTATTGTTCAAATTACATTGTAACAGCTCAGTAAGGACTGGGCAGGCAATAACATTTTAGAGTAACACGCGGCCCATTCTGAGCACCCATCGTCAATGTAAGGACATACATGCATACAACATTCTTGTGGTCTGTTCTTCAACAAGAAAGCAAATTGGTGGTCAAACCAGCACACAAATCTTCCTTCCACTGACAGGAAACTTCTTTTGGCCTTGAACGGACTCTTCCACTTGACAAAGACAGGTGGCTAAGAGAAAGAACTTCCCCAAACCATTCTTCAAGTTGAATTTCAACATGGAATCTTATGGAGCCTGCCGACGGCATTTTTAGAAGAATTTCATTAAATGTTGCTAACATGTCATAAGCTCCCGTAAATGGAAGGGTAATGGCTCATAACATTTGTAAGCTTTTTAATTTCATGGAATATGAACAGCATAATCAGGACCTATTAAAGCCAATCAACTATGCCAAGTGAGGCTACCTACCTTTGCTTTGTTTCCATTTTCCTTGTGGGTTTACCCTGTGAACAAGAGGCAGCAGGCCCCTAGAACATTCTTTAAGGCTAACACTGCTGTGCAATGTTTTCCACACCCTCTGCAGAGACCATCATAGCTGTATCTATGTGTGCAGGTTAAATAGACACCTCTCTGAAAATGGCTTCTGGCTTCTGGAAATGAGAGATTTCTCCTTCCATTTACTTCAGCTCAGAAGACACAGTTTTGGGAGGATTCAGAGTCAGTCATCTGACCAGTATAACCAGAATTAGTGGCTCTAGAAAAATACAGGAAGAATTAGTCATATTTCCAATGATGGAAGAGTGTCCAAACCATCATTTTTTCATGATTCTACTTGGATTTTTCTTCTACCGTGAAGGCTTTAATAACAAGGGTGGCCATTTATAATGGATTAAGTGGCAGGCACTGTACTTATTTATGTTTTCTCAATTATTTAAAAAATTCTATGATCCTAACAGCTACCCATAATATAGGAAATAAAAAGCTAAGAGTCAAGATGTTAAGGAACATGCTTCAAGTTACACAGCTAGTGAAAGGCAAAGCCAAGCTTCAAACACAGGTTTTGTCTGATCATAAATCCTATATATTTTGCTACTGTGATACATTGCCTTCACATGTGTCTTAATACCAGTCTTCCAGCACAGCAAATGGCTACTGAATTATGCAGGGAGAATTCACAGCATGAACTAGAATGTGCACACCACAGCTGAAGAAGCGTGTTAAAGTATGATGAACCAGAACATAGCCCAGACACAAACAAAAGCCCGATTTAGGAAGAATGAGGATGAGCTAGGAGACGGAGCAGGAGCTGAACTGGAGCAAGCAGACTTTTGTACAATGCTAGTGGCACCATGCAGGCATACTCATGGCTGTTAGGGAAAAGGATGAGCAGTTAAATTCATTAGGCCATCAAGAAAATCCTAAGAAAAATCCCTCAAGAACAGTTTGTACACAAGTGGTGTCAAAGCATACTCTGCATTTAATCCCAATTCAAACAAATGCTCAGAGAACCTTTTAACTACTAGTCACTTCTTTGTTGCTGGGATATAGAACCCACAACTTAAAGGAGAAAAAGTTTAATCTGGCTTGTGGCTTCAGAGGTATCAGTCACAAGGTGTAAACAATATGGCAGAAGGACCTGGCAGACGACAGTTGCTTAACCCGAAGTAGCCCGGAAGCAGACAGAGCATGGAACAGGCAGACAGACTGGAATGGCTAGGGACAAGAGCACATTCTTCAAAGGCACATACCCAGGATCCACTTCTTCCAATTAGGCTGCCCCTTATGACAGTACGTACAGCTATGAACTTATCAATGGATTAATCCACTGATGCTGACAGGGTGCCTCTGATCCAATCAGCTTATGAAAGCTCTACCTCTAAACACAAGATATTTCTGCAGGATATTTTAGATCTTAACCGTAACAGCTATTTTGCAGGCTGCCAATAATGAAGACTGCATGAAGAAAATAAATTAATTGTGGTACACTAACTCATGTGCACATCATAATATCTGAAAGACATTGAGGAAAAGTTTTTTATCCTGAAAAGGGAGGAAAATTGCATCCACACATGTTTCCTGTATATGTGGGTGTGCTGTACTGCTAGTCATATTACATGTCAATTTGGGTTGATAATAAACATAAGAACATGCCAAGGAAAGAGAATTAGTATGAGTTCTTGTACTTTTTGCTTTGAGAACACTTCACAAAGTGAGCTGAATTTAGAGTGAAGAAATCAATCCTCTTCCAAATGGATTCCCAAAGGCAATTAAGCACTAAGGTATCCATTATACATAACGAATTCACATCTCTTCTATGCATCTAGAGTGGCACTTGGAATTTTGAGAAGCAGAGGGAAGAAGAATGGGAAGGTGGCCAGTGATATTTTCTGTGCTCAGTAGTGTTCTGTAGTTCAAATACAGAAACAAAGTTAAGAAAGTCTATGTCATTAGACTGTCAAATTTCTACAAATGGCTTATAATTTCATTCCGATTGATTCAGAATGAAAACTAGCAGAATACTCAGATTTAGAAATTAAGTGGTCTCAAGTTACGGTTGAAAAAGTATCTATAGCACTTAACATCTCAGAAATAAGGCATTTTTTGACAGTTAGTGATAATTTGCACAAGTCCTTGATTATTTCCAAATAGCTCCTGTAATACAATTCCAACAACAAACAAAGCATAAGAAAAGAGGTGTAATGATGTAGTGGGAGATGGCACAAGTAAGCAGACATATGATTTGAATGAGAAAAAAAAAAAAAGAACAAGAACAGAAGCCTTCAAAAGAGGTGTAGGGAATGGCCAAAGAAACAATAACTGGTAGAGAAATAAGATAGACTGTTTTTATGGAAGTACCAAGGATCCTGTATGCTTCCTGGTTTTGGAGAGAAACCAAGTCAGGAAAGTAGTATAGGACAACCAATATCTGCCATTTAACATCAAAGACTACAAGGAATTCCAGACTAGGAGAGTGTCAGAGTTAATCTTCCTTGGAATATTACATGCATTTCTTTCTAAACCTTTCTAAACCTCTGACTGCTCATCTCTAAGTAGAATATGAAAATGATGGATCCTTCATAGGGTCACTACAAGGAATGGATAATTTTACATTAGCACTGGGTCCATTAGCTATTACAGCAGGAGAATCTAATTGTAGCTTATTTAGATTCAAATTTAGCAGACATTTATAGGCAATTACTCTCAGCTGGGACCCTCTGAAGGTGCTCTCACACCTATTAGTTGATTTAATCTTCCTAACAGCAAATCTTTTAATGTGTATTAAAGTCATAGATATTCAATATTTAAATAGAAGAGCAAAGCCCTGCAGGCACCCAAGAAGACTTTAAAAATCTAGTTACTATACCTCATTTCTTGGTAGCAATTTGTTAGTTATCCTAATGACAGAACAGTTTGGGTGTCAAGACTTCCAGCATTCTTTTTCACTACGCTTGGCCTTGCCCAGCCTTCCTGGTTCTACTGAACCTTAGATTTACTGAACAAGACTGTGTATATAAATCCAGGGATATATGCTTTGTGCATGATCTAAAATTTTTTCAAGGGTAATTTATAAAGTAAACTTTTTGGCCTATGAAGTAATTTAAAAATCAAAACAAGCATCTTCATTATATCACTGCTGCTGAGTCTACTAGACACGAATCCTGTGACCAGAGTACTGGCAGGGGTCCTGATGAAGAGCTTCCAGGATCTTCACCCAATGAGAGAGGGCACTTGTCCCCCACTGTCCACCATCATGTTGGGGTTTAAATACCCGCCAAAATACGACCAACTTCATTACACGTTTTATAGAGTTATGTCTTAGTTTACTTAGCTCTATAACAAAATCCTCCAGGACAGGAAGTTTATAGCAAAAATGTACTTTATCCTATTTCTGGAAGTTGGGAAATCTGAGAGCAAGCTGCCCACAGGTCCAGTTACCTGGTAAGGGCTGCTCTCCGCTTCCAAGATAGTGCCTCATTGCTATGATCTTACGAGGTTAAAGAGACAGAAAAGAGAAAAAAGACTGCACTCGGCAAGGAGGGTCTTTGATACAGGTATTCATCCCATGGACAGAGCTGGTGCCCTCAGAGCTGGTCATCTGTGAAGCAGACACGGCTTATGTCATATGGGCCACTCAGCTTTACCATGTGAATTCTCAAAGGGGCACGTTGAGAACACAACATTCCCTAACATGAATTTTGCTAAGTTATGATGAGGGAGAAAATAGTGCTTTATGATTCAACAAATGCTTTGCTTTAGCAACAGAAAGTATGGAGAGGAATTTCACGCTGCAAACATAGATGTGGGTAAAAAGTAAAAAAGTTACTGAGGATGCTAAGAATGGGTAAAAGCCTTTGGCTTCTTAACTGAAGTTAGGGACAAACTATGGATCAATGATTTAAGAATAAATTCAAGTCTTCATCTCATCCTTTAATAAGTTATCACATAAGAATAATTCTTCAGTGAATGAACATTCCCTTCATATATTTTAACAGAACCAATCGAGCCTTACAAGAGGACAAAACCCACCTGTAAGCCCTTTACTACCAACAGGTTCCCTTTTTTATTTTCATGACTCTAACACTGTGAAATGGAAGCCGTGGCTTAGTAGGTACAAAACTTCCCACCACTGCACCAGGCAAGGAAAAAACTGGTAATCTGCTTCTGTCATTCTTTCAATGTGAGTATTTTAGGGGCCACAATCTACCTCTTCTTCCTCCCCTGTAACACTCAACAAGACCATCTGCCAAGTATTTGTTAGTCTTAAAAGCCTCATTTACTTTACAGGCCATTTGATATTTTCCTAGAGGCAAAACCACTGCGGATAAAAACAGAATCATTCTCAGAAATGGAAAAATCCCATACCCCACATAGAGGCAACTGCCATTTAAAACAACAGTGGTGGTCAGTGGTAGTACTTTACAGAGTGCTGCATTGAACGGTTACATTTCATAGCCAACAGACATCACAAAACCAAAGTAACAGGAAGCATTCACTTATAATTTCATAGGCAAAAGAAGTGCTTTTTGGCTCCTGAAAGTATAACTCCTAAAAATTATCCATTTTGACAATGAACAAATTTCTTTAAAATAAAACTATCAGTGCAACTCCCTTGGCAATAATAAAGCACAGAGTGCAACTACAGTAGACAGAAGAGTGCTTTTTGTAGTGTTTGATTGAAGCAGTACAGCAAAACAATTTTTTTAAAGGAATTTTTTTGCTAATCACTTAGTAAGTGAAGAACAACAAAGCTTTTTTTTTGTTGTTGGAGACAGGGTCTCACTTTTGTAATTCAGGCTGGCTGGAGCACAGCCTTGAACTCACAGCAACCCTCCTGCTCCTGCCTCCCAAATGCTGGGATTACAGGTGTGAACTACCACACCCGCCACTGTGGTATGTGGTACTGACTGCTGGTGGGCGTGAATCTCCACGCCCTGCATTATTATATGTGATTACCAGAATCGAACCTTGGCCTTTGCACTTGCAAGGCAGGCACTGGAACCACTGAACTAAATCCCCTGCCTTAGCTTTGTATGGATATAGTAAATCATGTACCTTCTTTAAAACTAGCTCTTCTATTATTCTCCCCAAATATTCAACAAGAACTGCTGGCTGCAACATGCACCCAAACAGCAAGAGAACTTTTCTTACTGTTCAGGGAACATAAAACAGACAGCAGGGGCTTCTAGTGCGCACGCCCACTGCTAAGTGCTCTCTGTGAAATACAGAAGAAGCAGTCCAAGCACCAACCTTCATTATAGGTGGGGAAGGTGTTCCTGAAACCAGAAACAACAGCAGATGCTGCTGGTTGGAGGATGATGATTGTGAAGTCCAAGGGTGGAAGGAGTGAAGTGCTACTATTTCTCTGATAAGCTGTCCACCCTGGAGCTCTCATTAGCCTAAGGATGCCATGAACCAAAGTAAAACTGCAGAGTAGGGAAAAGCAGGTCTCTACATCATCAGTCAACTTTTCTCTCTTCACCTGGTGAGTTTCATTCTCTCATAGCCCAGGCCACATCGTTGCTCATGCCATCTTTACATGATTCAATACTCAGCCTGTGGAAGATCAAGATAATTCATCAACATACAAGCTTTGATTAATGAGATATTTGTCTCTGTCTCTACCTGAGAGGTTCTCACAGAATCTTTGAGCCAAAAAGGATCATAAAAGAACAGTTACACATTCAAACAAAATTTGCTTTCAGAGCCAAGGATTCATCTCAGTGGTTCCAATACCTGCCTCACAAACACAAAGTCCTGAGTTAGGCACCAGGCATCAAAACCAAAATGGAATAAAATAAGATTGGTTTTCATACCACATGAAAACAATATAGTCTAGGAAATAAAGAAAAGCCCTAAACAAAGACAGTGATGGTATTAATGCATGCTAAAAATAATGATCCATATGTTCATATTTTACATGATTTATATTCAAAGCACTAATATACAAATTTTACACAAATTAACTCCTACAGTCCTCTAATAATCTTTCTTAAAAGGCAGTGGTATAATTGAGCTTGAAGTAAACAAAGGAAAAAAGAAAGGTTAGGTAACTCCTGTGAGGTTATGTAGCTAGCAAATGGCCAAGTCAGGACTGGAGGCTGGGAAGATGGTACTCCAGAGCCTGCTCTTACTTCTTTTTAAGGAAATTTTGTGCATATTTAAAGTATACAACATGCGATTCAAAGTTCTAGGATTAGAGGAAAATGCTTTAGTACCTGCTTTTTTTTGTCCTTGCCATTATGGAGATTATAAAGAAACGGGAAATAAGCAGGTAAGTCTATAAATAGGTAACTGTATAATCTGCACTTTTAGTATTAAGTGTACATATATATTAAGATATAAAAAATAATAGTACTAGGGTTATTTGGGTGGAATAGCCAGGGAAGTTGTCCATGACTAAGTACAGTACCACTTGAGCAGAGGCTGGATGGAGTGGGTCTAGACTGGTAGTTTTCACACAGGCCCTATGAGACTGTGCCTGTCCCAGGGACCATGGGTAGGTGGCAAACAGACTACAGGCCCCATCCCTGGTCACCCCAGCAACTCACCTTCTGTCAACCCTGGGGATTCCCATTAAAACCTGCTTAAAGATGAATGTATGCGCATATGATGTTACCTCTCCTCTCAGCTACTTGGGAAGCTGAAGCTGGAGGATTGCCAGTTTGGGCCAGAGTGAGAACCATTGCAATTTACCAAGACTCTTGCAAAAATTTTTAAAGGGCATTATAACTGCTGGAGATGTAGTTCAGTATAAAGTCTCTGAGTTTGGCACTACTACAGAAGAAAACATTAAAAACATTAGAATATTTCCAATCATCTATGATAGATAAGAAATAGAAATTAGTTGCTAAAGCAGTATAATATAAAAAGAACCTAGATTTTCTAACTTCTAATCCAGTTTCTTATTTAGAACTTGAAACTTAAATCTTCCTCTGCACAGGATTTGTTGTTGCCGTTATTATTATTACTATTATTATTAGTTATCATACTGTATTAACAGTTGAACCCAGGGCCTTACACAAACTCAAAAC
This sequence comes from Petromus typicus, assembly GCA_004026965.1. NCBI lineage: Eukaryota > Metazoa > Chordata > Mammalia > Rodentia > Petromuridae > Petromus > Petromus typicus. Next base: position 64,421 of record PVIR01004411.1, on the reverse strand, counting down.
TGAGCTACATCCCTTACATTTTAAACAAAATTTTACCTTGAGAAAGGGTCTCACCAAACTGCCTATTTTGCCCTGCACTTGTGATCTTTCTTCCTCAGCCTCTCGAGTAGTTAGGATTATGGATGTGCACCTCTATGCCAGGCCCAGAATACTTCAATTGAGTTCCTATAAAGTACATAGAAGGTTCCATCCAATATTCCAGGCCTCTCCTTTTAGAGGATTCACAACCACAACCTAGACGTACCACATGGAATGGTTTTGCCTTTGTCTCATATTCCATTACTTATCTCCATCTCTGTCTTCTCTTTTAATTCATCATTTTCCTCAAGTTAACCTGCTGTATCTTTTGTTACTACCATGAGACCCAACTTGACATAAAGACAGTCATTTTGTTAAAAACCTCCACTCCTGTAACCTCCCTTCAACCCGGTCCTGGTCTCCGGGGGAACTCTCCACCCCTAGCCAATACGTGCAACCACAATAGGTACCCCAAAATAATATAACAAGAAAAGCTCATGCTGACTTGTGCTAACTATTGCTATCTTGGCCTCTGTAACTCTCTTCAGCAGACACAGAAATCTCCTGGTAATGGGTTAGTGGATCTAGTGGTTTTTGCCTTTAAATAGTATGCTCCATTTCACATCGGGGCTTCTTCCTTGGCTTGTCCTTGGAGAGATCATCTCTGGCTTGGTAATAAAGTTCTTGACTGGACTTTGGTGGGTTGCCTTCAGTGCTTTCTCATCTCTGTGGAATGAGGGTCCAACACTAGGAGGTTACTGTACGTACTTCTTACATACCATTTCCTTTGTGGAAACATAAGTGTAGATAGAGCAGGGAGGTGTGTTTATATTAAGAATATAATGAGAAAGAAAAAAATGAGATCCACTTTTCACATACATGAAATTCTAATGTTGAATGTTCCTGTATCAGGACAGGCATACGAAAGAACTCCAGCAGCCTATCCTCTCAATGGCACTGAAATCATACAATCAGACAATCTCATATTGATTTTAAGTTTGGACCCATTTTTGTACCACAACATTTGTTGATATAGTTGTCACAGAAAACTGACCACATTGTGGGTTTGATCTAAACTGTCCCCCCAAATTTCCTGTGTTTAGAAAGTGGTTGGGTTGTGGTGGCATTCTAAATGCCTGTGGACTCATCCCCTAGGAGTTTAGTAGCTGAATGAGCTGTTAGGAGGCAGGGCCTGGTTGGAGATGGTTCACTGGAGATGTGACCTAGAAAAGCATATTTTCATCTCTGGCTCTTTCCTTCTGTCTCAACTTCCTTGTTGCTACAGATTTTGCATCTTTTCTGCTGCCATGTTCCTCTGCTATCTTGTGTAATGCAGTGAGGGTGGGTATTTTTCTGGAATTGATTCATGGTGCAATGCTAGGCTCAAGGGCATCCACCCTAAATAGTCTGCATAAAATAAGAGGAACAGAAGGGATTTAGCTCAGTGGTGCCACACCTGCCTGGCAAGCACAGGGTCCTGAGTTCAATCTCCTGGGAGGGGGGGTGTGTGGATTAAGTTCCTAGTTGCTTTTGGTGTCTTCCTCTCCCATAAACTGTTGCCCCTCTGTCATGTATCACTCTGCCTTGCAGCCAGATGATTATGGACTGAAATCTCCTCAAATTGAGCTAAATCCTAACTTAACTCCTTCTAACTTTGGGTGTGAGGTATGTGTCTTAGCAAGAAAAGAAAGGTAACTATGACATCTCACTTCTCGCTTATGTCCAGCAGACCATGGACTAAAACTGTAACCCAAAATACATTTCTCTTCCTTTACCTGGTGTGTGCTGGATATTTGGTCCCAGTGATAGGAAAGTGACTAAACAGAAAACTATTACTTGGTGTGGGTTCATTCATTAGTGTGACTGTCTTACCCATACGGTTTAGAAACCCAATGGGTTTTGAAACCCATTTTTGGTAAGAGTTGAGGAAAGTTTGGAGATGTGCTTTAGAGAAAGCCCTACCATACTGTGAGCAGTACTTGATATGCACTAGAGGTCAGACCTCAGAAGACTTGAATTCTCATAATAATGGAGAATAAAGGGTAAGCTCGGGGGGTTTTGGTTGGGGACAGGACTCCACTGGCAGTTGTACTAGATCCATATGTGCTATATCCTGGCAGAAAGCTTGCCTCTATTTTGTCTATGTTTTTAGACTTTGCAGGAGACTGAGATTAAAGGCATCTAGCTAGATAATCTGGCAGAGGAAATTACAAGGCAACCCCATATACAGGCTGTGGTGTGGGCATTGATGGCTGCTTTAAACCAGATCTATATAGAGAGAATCAGGAGCAAACAGCAGAGACGAATGATTTGAAAAGTTATAGCTTCTATAGAAAGGAGCCACCCACAAAGTTAGGGTAAAGAACATGACTGCTGAGAAGATTAGCATTAAAAAGAAACCAAATACCTTGCACCAGGAATATAGGAAAAATGGCTTAAGAGTATCTCAGAAGTCAGTAAGATCTCATCCACCATATAAACCATAGAACTTTCATTTGAAGAGAGCTCTGGGCTTCCTGCTTCAGAAAGGCATTGCTCCCCTGAGATTCATTTCACTGTACTCAGCCACCTAGGCACTCAGAAGCCATTGCAGAAATGTTCCAAAGGTGTCTAACTACTGCTTAACCTGGAAGCAAACCTAGGTGTCATCCACATGGTTTTGGCTTTTCAAGATAAGCAGAACCTAAGAGTTGCTGGATCAAAGCTTTCTAGCTGAGTTTCAAAAGAAGGCCTGGGAGACCAAGTAATGATCTCTCCTCAAAAGGTCAGGCATGAAGCCAAACGAGCATCAGACCAAGAGTACATGGACCCCAGGAAATCAGAGATGCCAGAATGTGCAACATCCACTAAGAAAAGCCATAGGCAGTGGTCAGAGCCATTCCAAAGGAAAAGCCACTTTGTCTATAATCAGCCAGGCCGTGCAAATGGGGCTGCCTAAACTCTACACATTTATAAACTGGATCTTTATATTAAAAGTCTGAGTCTGCCTATTAGCCCACAATGGCTTGTCTGAAGAGCCAGCAGTTAAAATGTGGAGAAGGAACAACTCCCACACCACTGGTTACAGCAGAGATCTCAATGATGGTGACCTATGACATCTTGGATGACAAGACAAAAGTGCAGTTAAGAGCAGTATGACTCACACCGAAAACTATATGGAGGCAAAAATTAATCCTTGGGAAGAAACAAATTTCCCATTAATCAATGATCTGTTCCCGCTAGATGTCCAGATCACTTGCTGCTAGGTCCCTAGTAGCATCAGTGCTCTGCACTCCACTGTTCCTTGCACTGCCCCTTACCCTGACTAGATGCTGCATGATCAGTAAATAGTGGCGAACTTCAGGAGACAGTGTCTTAGCCATAGAAGAGGCTAAGACATCATTCCCCCCACCATTTCTGCATTAAGAACTTGTCTGGTCTTTTTAAATCCTGTTGCTGTAGCCTTGGTCACGTGATTGGGAGTCAGTGTAGCTTTTGGTAGAAGCTCACATCTCATTACAATGTCCTCTGGGTAACAGACAAGGAGTTAGAAGATTTAATGCTTGCCATGCTGGATTAGAGTCTTACTGAGACTGATTCCTTCCTATCCCCCATTTGTCCATTTTGGAATGAAAATGTTTACCCTGTACCATGCTCTTTTGGAAGTATTTTAACTTTCTCTTTGATTTTTGCAGGGGCTTACAGTGAAGAGTTTGCTTTCTGTCTCAGAGGAGACTTCTGACTCAAACTTTTCTGCAATGCTGGAATTTTGTGACTTTTAAAAATGGATTAAAAGTACTTTGCATATTGAGATAGAGATGAGTCCTTTAGGGGCCAGGAACAGAATGTTACATTCTAGATCGAAAAAGTCCTCTGACGTCTCACATTCAGAGTTGGACCCTGGTGGGAGGGGCAGTTCACTGGGCCATGACTTGGAAGAATGGTGTATCGTCATCCTTGGCTTTTTCTTTTTTCCTCTGCTTTCTGGCTGCCATAGTTTGGATCTGTTTTCTTCCATTGTTTCTCTTTGCCATCCTCTATTTGCCTCGCAATGAGCCAACCATTGCCTGAAAGTGTGAATTAAAACAAACACTTCCTCTTCTAAGTTTTGCCTCCTGGATATTTTGTTCTGGTGATGAACACAGAATAAGCCTTCAGTAACTCCTACATTTTCAGCATAAACTTCACTAAAAAAAGGATGGTGCATGCCTGAAATCCCAGAACTCTGGAAGGCTGAGCAGGAGGATCATAAGTTTCAACCCAGTCTGTGAAACTTACTGACTTAGCAAGACCCTGTTTCAAAATAGAAAATAGGAAAAGGGCTGGGGATAGTAGTTGTGAGACTGCTACCAACTGCTATTGCACATGTTCCCACCACTAAAAGAAACAAAAGTAAATTAAAAAATATACACAGTCAATGTCTCCTAAATAAGAAAGAATAAAATCCTGTTAGTCAATTTAAATTCTATAATAATCAAAAACTTCTGAATAGCCATGACCATTTTTTGGGAGTAAATAAACTGACTATGCTATTACATGTTAATCTATTCAAAGTTTGTATTTTTAAAAGTAAGCAGCTGGTTCCCACAGTTGCCCACAATAAATTACAACATGTAAACAGATAGATACATTTAGGGAGTAGCAACTGGCTTTGCAGTACAGATGGGCTTATAGATGACCCTTCCAATTTTTAATAATGTCCATAATTTATGTGTGAGTAAAGAAATGCAAAGACGCCTAATGCACCTCTGACTCAATACAAATCACTTTTATTTACTCAGGCAATACGTCATGGTCCAGTTAACTTCTTAATTAAAGAGAGCAAGATGCTCATGCTCCATGTAAGTGGCATGGAAAATACTGTTTTGTGTGCAATATGTTCAGCTGGGAGTTGAAGCTGTTCTGTTTACTGAGGAGGAGACACTGCAGCTTTCACTTGATTTCTAAACTACCCAAGACACGGCTTTGCTCTTGTAGGTAAGCTTTCCATGGATTCAATTCAGATAACACTGTTTGTGTTGTCTGCCACCCTACGTTACTTCTGAGTGTGTATGTGCATGTGTGTGAGTCTAATCATGTAAAATCAAAACTGTTCGAACTTTCTGGCTACCTCTTCCTATTTCATGCTCTTTATCAGTCAGAAAAATAGGAGGTATGTGATAAGAGACTCAAGACAAAGAATGGCCATGGTGGGTCATAGCTTCAGCCTTCAGATGTTTCAAGACTGCTTCATCTTCCAGGAAGTATGAATACAATTTCAAAACCCAAAACACAAAGATGGACACATCATACTTTCCAATTTCAGATTATATTTGCCAAGTTATGATAATCAGAAAGCAATACAATACCAACACTGAAAGAAAATGATAAACGCATGGTATAGAGTAAATCCTATTCTGCTACCATCAACTGATCAAGGATACATGTAGGGAAGGATACTCTCTTCAGGAAATGGTGGTGAGAAAACTGGATGTCTGCATTTAAGAAGTAAATACAAAGGGAGAAACTGGAATCTTATCTCACACTGAACACAAAAGTCACCTCAGAATGGATTAAAGACTTACACATAAGATGCAAACCCACAAAACTATTGAAAGAAAATAGGGGAAATTTTTAGGATATTAGTTCTGGCATAATTTCTTTTTGCTTATTTGTTTGGATAGAATACCCTACAGCAAAGGCAATGAATGCTACAGAGATATAAGCAAGTAGAATTATTTTTTTTTAATGAAAGGAAATAACTGACAGAATTAAAAGGCAGCCTATGAAATGGAAGAGAATATGCATAAGAGAGTACATATGCCTAATATATAGTACTTGATAAGGTTTTAACAGAAGAATGTATGAGGAACTCATATGATTTAACAGAAAAATAGGCTGATTAAATAAGTGGGAAAAGTACAGGAACTGAGGGAATGGACATTATATTCTGTTCCCCTCATTCCAAACAAAACATACAAATGGCAAACAGATGTAGGAAAACATGTTCAACACTTTTAATCATCAAGGAAATGCAAATAAAAACCAAAATGAGATGTCATACCATGCTTGTGTGGATGGCTATTTTTAAAAAGATGAAAGATAACAAGTGTTGGTATTGATACAAAAAAGATCCTTTATGTGTTGTTGATACGAATGTAAATTGCTGTTGTCACTACCGGAACTATATGGAAATTAAATCATAGAAATTAAATCATAGAATCATGATTAAATTAAATCATAGAAATTAAAAAGAGAACTACTGTAAGATCCAGCTATCTTTACTCTGGGTACATATCCAAAAGAACTAGAATCAATATCTCAAAGAGACTCTCCATGCTCCCTCATTTATTAGAGCATTATTTACAATACCTAAGGCATGGAATTAACCTAACGGTCTTATAAGAAGAGTGGATAAAGGAAATATGTCATATGCACACAATGGAATACTATTCAGGCTTAACAAAGAAGACAGTTTAGTCACTTGTAGCAAAATGAATGGGCCTCGAGGACACTCAATGAAAGGGCTTCTGCTCATAAAAACAAATTCTGCACAATCCCACCTTAAGGTGCAATACAAAACAAGCTGAGCTCTTAGAAATAGTGTAGTAGCAAGGTTGTTAAACCAAAGCTAGAGGGTACATGGAGATGTGACCAAAGGGTATAGACACTCAGTCAAAGTACTTAGTTTTAGAGTGCTAATATGTGGGATGGAGACTAAAATTACTCATGTATGGTGTACTTAAAATTTACTAAGAGAATGATCTGGAGTATTCTTACCATATACATCAAGAAGGTTAATTCTACAATGAGATGGGTCTATTAATTAGCATTTGTGGTGGTCATTTCACAGCATATATATGTATACCGATACAAGGGTTGTACCCTTTAAAAATTTTTACTATTATATCCTTGGAGTACAAAATGACTATATTCACCATGGAAAATTGGTACATGCACATAACATATCTTAACTCTTTGTACACTCCTTTCTCATCTCTTATACTCCTAAGATAGAATCATTTATTAATTTTACTTTAATAAAGCTGAGGCGTGTGACACACAAGAGCTGGACCACTAGGAAAAAACTGGGGCATGACAGAAAGAGAAAAAAAAAAAAAAAAAAAAATAAATTAGGAATAAATCAACTTCTGCAATATATATTTATATTCCCGTGAACAAAAAGCTTTCCTTCAAAGGACTTCAGGGACCTATACCATAAATGAGCTCAATGACTAGATGGGAGACAACAGCAAGAGGGGCAGACTGTAAGAAACTGACAAATGAATGTTTCCTAGGAAACAGGAAGCTGCTGCTCAGCCCCACTCTCAAGGAATACCACACCACTCCCGAAAAGGTGAACTTAAAAAAAGTGGAATCTTGAGATTTTCAAATATTATGAAAGAATGAATATTAAAAGGAAAATATTGGGTGAGGGAAATGAACTATGTGGGCTGTGTAGAGTTCATAACTGCTGTTGGAAGTATTTCTATTGATAGCTCATTTTACAGTTTCTAAGGTGGGTTAATTGAATTACTTACCTCAACTTTTTAAAGAACTTATTAAGTAAAGAATCTCACTCAAGCGAATGGATCAGCCATTTATTAGGCTCAGCTTTGTTACATTACTCATTGCTATTTCCAAGTTCCTTTTCTTAGCACCTACGAATCCTCCCTAGAGCCCAGCATGCCATCTAACCACATTTATTTCTCCTGAGAGGGAAATAACCATGTGTAACTCAATTTACTATTATGAACATGGTACCATGAGAGAATTCATGACCAGTCAAAAGGTGTGGTCTGATGGGAGAGTACACAATCCTGGATTTTAGTGCTGCCTTCCGTTGACTACTACTTGCTAAGTCACACTTTCTACTGGATTCTGAGGCCTCAACAGTCAATGATGTGACTCACATAATTAAATTCTTAGAGCTTCAGAACCTTCAGACTAGATATGCCTTGCTAATTTAGTATGGTGGAACTAAACTCAACTGACATTACAGTAAAATCAAAATGTAAAATTTAAAAATATTATTATTCTATAAAATCAAGAAGTGATACATTTAAAAATAAAACTTCACGATAGTGGAGACCAGGTCCAAGTTACAAGGAGTATACAAGTGTCTCTAAACTTTCATCAATATTTACATACTTGGATTCTTTCAAGACTCAATTTATATGTGGATTTCAGACATTAATATGGCCCAGACTTATACAGGCCTCTATATAGTAAGAGTATGTCCATGTATTATTATTTAAAGTGAAGTGAAATGTCCCCTAAGATTCACGTATGAAGCCATAATCTTCAATATGGCGGTGTTTAGAGGTGGGAGCTATAAAAAGGAAAGAATCATCAGAGTGTTCACTGCATTAGTGGGTTAGTCCACTAGGGAAATCAAATTTGATGTCACCTGGAGGGGGTTAGACACAGTAGGAGGGGCCTCGCTGAAGAGAGCAGATCATGGGGACATGATCTTGGGAATATTATTTTGTTTTCAGCCTCTTCTTCTTGAGCTCTGTTGGCTCTCTTTGCTGTCTCTCTGTCATGAGGTGATCAGCTTCCCTCTGCTATGCCATCTGCCATGATGTTTTTTCCCTGGAGCCAGCTAACCATGGACTAAGCCTTCCAAAACTGTAAGTCAAAGTACATTTTCTGTCCTCCAACTTGTTTTTCCCTGGTAATTGTTCACAGCAATGAAAATCTCACACAGGATGTGATTTTTCAATGTTGCATTTTGCTTTGGCTTTGTTACAAAAATAAGTGAAAATATTATCACAAGACTGAAGTGTATAAATATTTTTAAAGTACTCCACATACATGGCTGAGCTTTTGTGCAGAACAGTAAGTTCTTACTACATGCTAGCTTTTTCCTTTGTGCAAAAGTATCACCTAATTTCAGCATTATGAGACACAAGATAAGAAACTTTTCTACAAGAGTCGGGATCTTTTGTCCTTACCCCAAATATGTGCATTGTTTCCTTTGAATTCACTCATTCAATTTATCAATGTATTTACTGAGTGATGGGATGTAGCTCAGTGGCACTGTGACTGTCTGGCAAGTGCAAGATCCTGAGTTCTACCCCCAATGTTGCAAAACAAAAATGAAAGCAAAATAAACCCAACTCAGTTTATCTACTAGTAGCTTCTGCCAAAGATTTGTAGTTGTATTTATAAATTGAAAAGATGCCAAATAGCATTTCTAGCTTTGTGGAATTAAATCCCTTAACTTTACAAAGTCTAAGCTAATGCATTCAGTAGTGTTTCAATAGCACGCTATCTGGGGATGTCCTACTAGGACACTTAATTTAGTGGACATCATTCTCCATCTATTTTCTGAGCAGTGTGATACTTTACCACTTACAAGCTGTGCTTCCATGTGGTTGAAGCTATAAGGTCCTAAGGCCTTCACTGAATCCCCAGATGAAAGCTATTACAGAGATGAACATTTTCTCATTAATTTAGCTTGCTAAGTGATGGCTATCATCCTAATCAGTTTGAACAGAGTTGACCAGGGTTGTGACCTTCAATAATGAAAGCAGATACAATATTGAACATCGTGTAGACTGCTGAACTAATCTCAATTCTTCTTACATCGGTGAAACACAAAACCAAGACGAAGTCAAGTGTTGCTTCATTACTTATCCCCGCTTTGATCTTGTTCAACTGCATGCAAATCTCTTTTCAATGGAAAAAGAAGGAGACGCTATGTGAAACAGAAGCAGCAGCTGTGATCTAATGAGAAATGATGCTGCAGATGATTCTATAAAAGAATCTGCTAGAGGAAGGAGGTCTAGGTCAAAACAAAATGAAAACCAATAAGATGGAAGAGACCAAGCAGAGCATGGTAACGTGCTTACCATGAGAGTTTATCTTCCTGTAGGGCTAAGGAGCCTACTGGTGACCTACTCAACAGAACTACAGTTCTGTCCAGCTCTCAATGGTCTCTACACTGAGGGGAGGGAGGTTATAAGCTAAGTCAAGGGTTCTTCTCATCTGGTTCTTTCATGTTTTCATGATAACATACTTATTTTCACTTTTTGTGATACTTCAAAGACAGATCAGGTCTACTGCTATTGCGGTGCCTAAGAACCTATTCTTTATCTTTCTGTATGCTCTATGTTCTCTAAAAAGGAAAGATTAATGGGCTGTACTCTGAACACATACTCTTTAATTACACCTCAAAAAACAGCTCTTAGAACTGGACGTATTAGGTAAAGAAAACTTACATATTTTTTTTTTAGGGGGAAAAGATAAAAGAATTCTAAGCAAACTAATTTTATAAAAATGTAATCACAGATTGTAACAAAAAAGTAACAAAAAAGTAAGGAAACAAATTTTATATATATGGGGGGGTGGTAGGGTGGGTGGGGCTATGGGAAAAAATGAGAATTAAGTTGTGTCTTATACTGGTACAAATCCCCATTATGGAGTGCAATCATGATGTGTATATTTAATGTACCAATAAAGATAATTAAAAAAAATGTAATCACAAAAATATATACTAACTTGTTAACAGCACTTGTGTGTGTCTAGGACAAATTTAAGGAAGACTTTCATTTTAAGTGATTGGTTAATTAAATTTCACAAATATTTACTGGGTACATATTATGTGTGAGCAATAGGATCAGGTATATAGTAGAGAAAATTCAGACAACTTCCTCTTCCTTCCAAACTATGTTATAAAGTAAGTAAGGTTGTCAAATAATGTGAATTATAAGGAGGGATATCAGTCTGTTTACATAAGGTCATGTGCTTAACAGGTCAACTGGCTGGAAGTCTTTCCAAAAGGGTTTCATTTGAGCTGATTCCAGTTGATCAGAAGAGCCCTCTGTGATGAATACATAAAACATTTTAGAGGTCTTCGTGGTGAGGACTGTGGAGTTCATTCTAGTTGCTATGAGAAGTCAACGGAGAACACTTTCCCTAATGGTGAAGGGACTCAACCTTCCAAAGGCCACTTCAGCAAAAGTCAGCAGACAGGGTAGAAGAGGCTGCAGCTCAGCTAGAAAGAAATAACAAATGCTGGTGGGGCTGTGGAGAGAAAGGAACCCTTCTCCACTGTTTGAAGGAGTATAGACTGGTACATCCACTTGAAAGATCACTATGGAGGTTCCTCAAAGAACTACATTTAGAGGTCCCATTTGACCCTGCTATTTCCAAGCTAGGTATATTCATAAAATAATTAAAAGCATCATATCATAGAGATATACGTGCACCCATGTTTACAGCAGCATAGTTTATAGTAGTTAACTCTTGGGAACAGCCCAGATTCGTGTCAGCTAGAGACTGGATAAAGAAAGTGTGGTGTTTTTTTGAATAAATATATTAATGGAGTACTACTCAGGCTTAAAGAATGATAAATCTAAGATATTTATAGCTAAATGGATGTACCCTGAGGCCATACTCATAAATGAAATAAATAGGACACAGATGTGTAAACACTGTATCATTTATCTAACGTGAGAAACTGAAGCTTTCAGTTTCTTGTGAAACCTTGGACCTTGAGGTCCAAAATGTACAATAGGTATTGTGAAATACGACGAAAATGTTCAAATGGAAAGAGGAACAAGAGCTAAAAAGAACAAAGAGAAGAAAAGAAAAAATTGATGATAAAAGGGAAAAAAAGAGAACAAAGCTTAGGTATATGGGAGGTACAGGGCTTGAAGGGAGGGCAGGGGAATGGGAAAAAATAAGAATCAAGAGATATCATGTACAGGTACAAATTCTCAATGATGAATGCGATCATAATGTAAACTTGAAATGTACCAATAAATGCAATAAAAGAAAAGAACTGCGGTGGGGAGGAGACTGGTGTGAGATGGAGGGGCCGATGGATTGGGAAGCAGGTTTCAGCAGAGCGCTGGGATTTACTGAGGAATTTTATTATGACTATGTATGCATCTTTTTGATAAAAGGCATATTTTGTTATCAGCAACATATCTAGAAAGCATTGCTTCCTATTTATATTTTGAAAGGAAAAATATTTCATTATGTACAATGGAAATGAGTGAATTCTAGTACTTTTTTATTTTCTTTAAAAAGTGATTTCGATTTAACTGACTTTTCAATATTGAACAAGAGCTCTGAAATCATCATTACTGTTGAAGCTTCTAATCTCGAACTTGGGATCAGCTGCCTGTCAATTTCCAGAGAGGCTGGCTGACATATTTGATAAGTTCAGTTCCTGCACAGGGATGCAAGAGACATGTCAGGCCCACGACTCTAAGTCTCAAGACACACTTCTCAGTTCTGTTATATGACCCTAATTATATACCAGAACATCTGATTTCAAAACATTTTACTTAACACACAATTCCATGCACTGCTTTTGAAATCTATTCTCTGTGCAACAGCTAGTCTAATCAGAATGCATATACATTTATAGAAATATTAATTTTGATTCAGGTGGTTGCCAAACTATCATACATAGCCAAGTTTTGTATGGCTATGATCTAAGAAAGGTTTTTACACTATTTGTAAAAACGAGAAGAAAGAGAGAGTATAATATTTACTCTCTGGCCCTTTTGCAGAACAAGTCTGTCAACACACTTAGAGGGAAATTACCAGTCTGACCTTGTAAATTAACATAAATAAGATTATCTATCTAAAATTCGGTGCGAAACACAAGCTGATGATGTAAGTAATTAACCTGCCAGGAGGAGAGAACCAAGAATCAAGGGCCATACACAGAATGGGGAATGTTTGAAGTTGTTTGTATTCAGTGAAAAGCAGAATTAGCCTCTGAGGGTCCTCACTGTACCAGGACTTCATTGCTCATTCCAGGGTGAAGGCTTCTCAGAGAGGATGAGTATATTTAAACACTCAGGGTGCTAAGTGTCCGATCAAATGTACCATGGGCTGTGGTTAGATTTTACACATATTCATTGTGTGACTCAACTGATTGGCTGTTTTTGATGACTTGAAACTCTGGCTTCACTTTAGGAGACAGTTGTGGAAGGAAACTTATTGTCACATCAGTAGTCATACTCAGGTTAACACAACTGGAGGCTTCACAAGGCATTCAGATAAAATTAGCCACCTGCAACTTGCTAAATTTCATTGATTACACTAATCAATATACTTCATGCAAATGACACTTTGGGGAATTTTCCTGTTACTCTTTGCTTCCAGATGGATAGAGATTAATTTCAGGCAGAACAAACACACTAATAATATTTTTCAACTAGCACATTCTATCAACTCACAGACACAAAATCTTAAGAAATAAAACCAAACACCAACACCACAAACAAAAAAACTCCACTCCAAAAATTTATTTCAATAATACTGGCTAATAAAAGCAAGGAATATAGGAATTTCTTCTACTGTGATAAAAAAGAAAAAAATAGTAGAAGAACATACAAAAATTGTCATTAACAAAACCACTTTAGAATTGCATTTCCACAATCCAAATTTTTGCCCAACTATTTCCTTAATATGTGGCTTTGCATGTATTCTCCAAACCTCAGATCTTTTTCCATAAAATGAAGGCAAGAATTGTTCCCACCTGAGTGGACCAAGCTGTAATTTAAATTAGATAATGTACAGAAAGCAGAACTGTGTCTTCCAAGGGTGAACATTCTGCAGAAATTAGTTAGGTGATATTTCAACTGCAGGTGGTAATAATGAATTGATTCTAACCAACAATGGATACATAGTCCACAATGTTAATGAAAAACAAAATGCTAATACTTCAGTTCTGTGTTTTCAAAGATGGCTTTGAAACACTTGACAATTAAAAGTGACAACATTGTTCAGTATTTGTATATTGAACATTCCATATTCATTATCTTCAGCCTGCTTTGCAGCATAGGCCACATAGTTAATTAGCTTGAATCATTATTCTGTTTGCCAGAAAAAGAGAGAGGCGGCTCAGGGAGGTCTACTTGCTGCTTACAGTTCCATGGCTAGGATTACAACTCAAGCCTTAAGATCTGAATATAAATTTATTTCACTCTGAGTACTCCCCCAACTTTGGTACCAGTCAATGGCAACATAAATTCCCCCAAATTTAGAATGCAGCGAAACAATTGTTTTTTTACCATCAGCATTAACTTACTGGTCGGGACTGGATTTCTTTGGCGTAGAGAGGTTGTAAGAATTCTGAGTCTCCTTCTAGCTTGAGACCTTTTTCTGTGATTCTCAAGTTTCCCATTCCATCCTGAAACAGAGACATAGAGATAACAGGGAAAATATGCTTAGCCCAAATTTCAGAATACCTCAGGCTGTCAAAAAATTGAAACGAAGTTATTGCTTTTTTTTAATATTTGAAGGAGCGAAATGAGGGTAGTCCAAATGAACACATAAAATACTAGGAGGCAATGTTCAATACAATTATGCATATTATCACTTTTGTTCACTTATTCTGAGAAAATTCTATTCCAAGCAATTTGTAATGCCCCCAAGTCAATGACTTGCATGGAAGAAGGTGGCCTTTATTGCTATGCAGCACAGAGGAAAGAGAAAGGGACAATTCTCCAGGTTAAAGGGAAGGATCATGTTTTCAAAACTTTAGACAGGGATGTTACACTAGTAGCTCGCTGGTTAAATCGAGCCTTTGTCTAGCACGCAAAACATGAAAGATGTCACATTACTGATGAATACTTTGATTAATGTTGTATTGTGTTCACATTAAAATATATAGAAGAAAGGACAAGGAGTGTCTTTGTCAAGGTGGCGATTTCAGAGAGATACTCTGTTTTTGATACAAGAATAGCCCATGTGTTGGTCGGGAAGGATGGCCTGCTTCCCAAGACATCTACATTGGAATCTCAGAATCTCTGACTATGGTATAGTTTATGATTAAGACAAACTGATGTGCTGAGAAAACTACAACTGCAAGTCATGTGATCTTAGAATGTAGAGCTTATCTTGAATTATGTAGATAAAATTAATAAAATCACAAAGGTCTTCAGAAGTAAAAGTGAGACACAGAAGGGAAAGGAGAGTCTCACCCATCTTCAGTGGCTATTGTTATCTGTCAACAACTAACTCTCCTTCTACCATTTTTGTTTAAAACTGTCATCTTGTATGTTATCCCTCTCAAAAACTTCTTCAGTATCAAACACCAATGTCAAATAATAATAGTGACTCTTTTGTTAATATCCTTCAGTTTCAATGTTCATATGACATGAACATTTTTCCTCTGTGTAATTTGTTTCTCTGAAGGAAGTTTTCTACCACAACTTGGTGGTACATAAAATGTTAGGTCATTTTCCAACTCTCCCAAGTTTTTATCTTCTATGTACACACATGCCATATTTGATAAATAAAATATCATTTTTTTAGAAGAGTTTACATTTTGCTGAACATATGGACAGCTTCATGTGTTTCTCTCACCACTCCACATCCTGTAAACCAGCAGTCATGTCCAGGCACTTAATTACATTCAGTTTGTTTTCTAGGAAGAAAATATCAGAGGAAGTAGGTCTTTAAAAAATTATCTTGGCAACAAATGACTCTAAACTTAGACATCTAAAAGGATGCAAGTTTATTATCTTACAGTACTGTAAATTGAAAGTCTGAGGCAGAATTTAATGAGAAAAAAAGTTTTTTTTTTTTTTTTTTTAAGGAATTAGAGGGGTTGATTTAAAAGAAAGTCAGTGTCTCTGCTTTTCCAGCCTCTGGAGGCTCCTCACACTCCCGGGCCTTTCTTACTCTTCATAGTCAGCAGTGGTAGATTGAGGCTGCTCTTTCTTTACAGACAATCACTCTGACTCTAAATCATCTGTGTCATTTCACTTTGGAGGAGATTTGTATATGTGTGATTCAGGACAACTCTCTCAATCTGAGGTTCCAATGAGCAGTAGGAAATCTACTTACAAGTGTAATTCCTCTTTGGTGCAAACTGTAACATACTCAGATTTTCTTAGATTACAAGGTAGACATCTTTGGGGTGAGCTCATTCTTCTGTCTACTGAATAACTCTTCTATAAGGAAATACAAAACCATCTTCGCTGTGATGGTATCAGCTGATGGCAGTCTTTACCTAGGCAAGAGTGTCTACAATTTATCTAGAAGTTTCCATTTTAAACTGCTGAAACCCTAACTCTATTAATTCTTTTTCAACCCATTAACAGGGATATTCAATCAAGAGAAATTTCATCTCATCATTTATTTATTAAGACTAAATTATATTTTATAGAGATATTTGACAAAACTTGACTTTGCCTCTTGTATTTATTGATACTCAAAACACTGAATTGGTTACCTAGTATCTCCAATCCATTATTAATCTGAACACTTTGATGTTTTGTTCTAGCACAGTCACAGTGTTCTTTTTCTTAACATTCTAAGTGTTTTGCCTTTAGTCAGAGAAGCCCCTCAGGGTTGACCCCTGATGGTGTCCAGGGGACTCTTGTTTCTGGATGAGGAGATGTCTCAGGGTTGCTCACATACGTCCTACCCAGAGCCTGAAACTGGCCATTTCTTGTGAGAAGCATCGGTTCATCTTACAAGAACAGGAACTCGGAGAGCATAAGCTCAGAGATGTGCATGCTCTTTGCTGCTGGATCAGTCTTTGTTTCTGTGGGCAGAGCTAGAAAATAAAGTTCGATGGTGGTGTTGTTTTGTTTGTCATTTAGTAAAATACATCATGACTTCATATGAAACTTTAATCTAAATTCAGAACTGAATTTAACACTAACCTCAGGGATTTTAATGTTGAATCTTTCCTTTTTATTAAAATCCCTCATGTCCATAAAATCAACATTATTTTTCATTTGCTTTAACCCATAGCACACAATGAGGAGTTTCATAGCCCTAAACCACTACAAAACTGTTGTTAATACTAATAAAATCAATTCCAAATTTTGTCTGCTTTTAAAGTCTTTAAATCAGAATGTTCTAAGGGATTAAAAATGAATAGGGTTCAAAGTCACTTGAAATCCCTTCTGAGTAGGTACACCAGCATCAATTTGATACTCAGTAAGGTTTGGCTATTTTATTTATTTTTAATTATTCTAATTTTTGCAGCACAGGGCATCAAGCCCAAGGACTCATGCATGCTGGGGCCACTATAGGGTCGTGACTTCATTTCTCTTTCTTTCACTTTTTCAAGACTGTTCTCTAGGGTGTAATGTCTTTGTTATTGCTGTCTAGGTTGCCCTTGAACTCTCAGGATCAAGTCGGGTGTCCTGACTCAGCCTCCTGCAGGTGAGAAGAAAGGCTTGTACCACTCAGCCCTCTTTAAAAGTCCTGTTGGGTTTTACAGATTTATGAACTGTTTATATGGTCCCATAGTCAAATTCACATAGCAAAAGCTTTGTCCTCCTACCATGATTCTTCTCCAAGTATCAGATGTGTATAATGAACATAAAAACATACTCCACAGATGCGCTGTCTTCCAGTTCTTCCTCCTTTCTCCAGTAACATATGGCACCAACATATTTGAATAGAATATGCAGGTTTGCAAGTGCTCACGAGTGCTGGAACCCCTGGTGACTCTGGGCCTGTCTTCTCACATGGCTTACGTCAATGGGATGTCCACTATGCTTTATCATTGCTTCAAAGTACCACATTACTTGATGAATTTTCTCATAAGCAAATGAATGTATGAATATTAAAGTATTTAGCTGTACTACTGATTACCGTATCCATTATAAAAGCAAAAACCTTACAGTAAACAATCTAAAAGGTGTCTATCAGGACAGTTTATGTTGTGATATAATACTATGTACCTTTTATGCAGGAAAAATTAAAAGCTTAGCAAATATCTATAACATATTATTGAATGAGGCAAAGAAGGAGAATGATTCCTAGCTGTATCATTTCTCAATAAATTATCAAAAGAGTACGTCAATAAACCATTGTGGCCTAAATCAAAAGAGCTAATTTATGGAATCACACATGAATGGATAAAGAAAACATGGAACACGTACACAGTGGAGTATTATACAGTCATAAATAAGAGTGGAATCATACCATTTGTAGGAAAATGAATGAAACTAGAGTTCACCATATCAAGTGAAATAAACCAGACTCAGAAGGACAAACAGTGCACGTTTTCTCTCACATGTATACTCACTCCTGACACACAGAAAGAGATAGCATCGAAGTGAAAGAGGGACCGCTACTAAAGAGGAGGGGGTCAGGGGAGAGAAGAGGAAGCAGCACTTGTGTGGGGGACAAGATGATCAACATATATGCATTTAAGAGTCTGCCACAGGGCTGGGGATTTAGCTCAGTGGTTCCAGTGCCTGCCCTGCAAGTGCAAGGGCCCGGGTTCAATCCTCACTAACCACATACAACATTACTGGGCCTGGAGACTCATGCCCACCAGCAATCAGAACCACATATCATAGCACCGGGCGTGGTGGCTCACGCCTATAATTCCAGCACTCAGGAGGCAGAGGCAGGGGGTAATGCTAAATGTGAGGCTCACCTGGGCTACATAGTGAGCTCAGGACCAGCCTTAACTACAAAGTGAGACCCTGTCTCAAAAATAATAAAACAAGGCCGGGGAGTTAGCTCAGTGGTTCTGGCGCCTGTCTTGTAAGCGCACGGGCCCGGGTTCAATCCCCAGTAACCACATAACAATAATGGGCGTGGAGACTCACTCCAGCAGCAACCAGTATCATATACCACAGTGCCGGGCATGGTGGCTCACGCCTGTAATCCCAGCACTGGGGAGGCAGAGGCCCGAGGACTGCTGTGATGTGAGTTGGAGGCTGAGCTCAGGGCCAGCCTGAACTACAAAAGTGAGACCTTGTCTCAAAAAAACCAAAACAACAAAACAAAAAAATAAAAATAAAAATAAAACAAAACAACAACAAAAAACCTCCAAAAGAGAATCTGCCAAAAGGCAGTCCCTTCATCTGTGTAATCGACGTTCACTAATAAAAATTAACTATCAATGATCCCACTTTTAAATAACTGAATGTTATAGTCTGTGTCTAGATGCCCCTCCCACAGCTTCACACCGGGCTAGGTGAGGCTGTTTCAGAGGCAGCTGAATCTGTAGTGTGTATCAGATCCATGGTGCAATGCTAGAATTAAGGGTGCTAGGAATAAGAGTGTGTGCTGACTATGTCAGTGCACGGACTGCTTTCAAACTGCCCGAATTTTGGTGGCTTTGATAGTGTATAAAAGGGACAGAAAGAAGT
This sequence comes from Petromus typicus, assembly GCA_004026965.1. NCBI lineage: Eukaryota > Metazoa > Chordata > Mammalia > Rodentia > Petromuridae > Petromus > Petromus typicus. The sequence continues at coordinate 45,342 of PVIR01004411.1, read as the reverse complement.
CACAAAGGTTTCTTGCTTGCTTTGCTACCTTCAGTCTGCCATAGACTGCTGACCCCCCTCCAGGCCACTCTGCCTTTGAGCTCGCTGACTATGGACAGAAAACTCCGCCAACTGTGAGCTATATGAACCTGCCCCTTTAGCTATATGTCTCAAGAATGAGAGAAAAGTAACTAAGACACTATATATGCACATCACCACCCAGGTCTACACACAGTCCCATGATTATAATGTCAACTCCTCTAGAGAAAATTTTATAGCAGGAAAATTCCTAGGAGGGAAACATACTAAATAAAGATCATTACCTATTTAGTTTCTTTTGCTTAACTATATTTTCTAATCTTCTAAAAATACCAATTATAATTTTAAAAGTTGAATAATGAAGTTAATCTCCTCCTTGCTTTATGTGAAACATCAGGAATTTTCAAGAAGGTATAAACTATGTCATACAGCAGGTGATACATTATCCTGGGACATCATCTCAACGTTCCTAAGTGATAAGTATTATTTTCTTTATTTTACAAATGAGCAAATTTGTCACTTGCTCAAAATCACAGAGCCAATTAATGAAAGCAACAGGATTTTGAGCCCATGTCTCATTCAGATTCTACGCTTTTAAGTCATTTTTCTTAAGTTAATTTCTAATGTATGGCAGAGTAATAATCTTATATTCTTGGTGGATATTTTAAACTCACCTTGATTTGAGGTTCCTGGGCCCCTGTTCCTGGTGCGCAGGACACTGGTACTTTCACACCCCGACCCGTTCTCACAGAGTACCACATCCCACATGCCAGGGTGATTCCTTTGTACAACTCAGCTTCCTCTTATTCCCAGCAACATGATAATTGGGATCTCCTGCTATTTTTGGAAAAGTCGCTGTATGTATATTTGTGTGGTGAGTTCTTGGGGAGTCGCAGATACAAAAGATTCTCTAAGCCAGGCATGGTACCTCACACCCATAACCCCAGCTCTCAGGAGGCAGAGGCAGGAAGACTGGTCTGAATTCGAAGCTCACCTGAGCTACATAGTGAGTTCAGGACCAGCCCAAACTAGAAGGTGAAACCTTATCTCAAAACAGTAAACTAATATAAAAAAAAGAAAAGAAAAAGAAGATTCTCTAAGTCCTGTCAGGTGAAACAGTTTATAATGCAGACAGACGGAGAAGAAAGCGAAGGAAGTACTGAGGTGACCACAGCTTGGAAAACACCAACCTAATGAGACAACCCGCTCTTTTCATTGTAAGCTTGCATACATCTTGGAGCTTGAAACTCACTACCAACCTGTCATTCATATCATTTATTCAATTCAGAAGTTCTTTCTCCTTTTGTGTATCACTGCTTATAATTTTCCAGCCTCCTTCCTCATTTCTAGGTCTGTCCGAAAGTACTTCACAGAAAATGTCTGTTAAATATTGGAGTTTTTTGCTTTTATTTTTGACCTCTCTTTGCAAAGCAAAGCAGACTAGAGTAGCCAACTAAATATGTTCTCACATTTAGAAAGTTTCCCTCACAGCTTTGGGACAATGAGCCTCTGCTAAAGATACATCAAAACACTTGGAGATCAGTTTTCCCTAAAACAGCAGCTATATTTTATGGTTTTTCCTATATGAGAATTCCAAGGTATAAAAGTAGAGAGAGATAATAAGGGAGACAGATCTTTCAACAATGGGGTGAGAATCAAGAGAAGGAGAGAAGGGAGAGGAGGGAGAGAGAAAAAATGAAAAAAGAGTTAAGATGGATTATATACTTGCACAGACTCTCCATGAGAGACGCAGTCATTATGCACTGCAAATGTGCCCTAATAAATAATAAAACCTTAGAACACACAGGAGGTGTGAGTATTAAGACAGTGGTCCTAGGTCGACTCTGAAGTATAACTTCCCTTCTGATAAGATGTAAAACTTTAGGAGATGTAGAATCATTCATTTTTTTCCTCTTCAAACAGTGAAATTTCAGTTGTTTTTACGGCAAGTGTAAAAATTCTACTACCTGGATGGCCAGATGCCTGGTCATCAGGGTGCACTGCTGATAGGATGTCTCTGAAGCCAGGTTGTCCTGAGAAAGATGAGAAGCCAGGCTGACCTGCTGCGCAGACAAGGCAGGGCCTCAGATTGAGCTGTTGGCCATGGTACCCCCAGTACCTACCCTAGCCCTGACCTGCGGTACACACATAGAAAAGGGGCTTTAAATAAGGAGAAATGCTGTTGTTTTCCCAGTCCTCAAAAATGTGGCCACCCTAAGACCTTTTGAAGAATACCAGGCAGGCTGAGGTGGGCAGGTGCTGGGGTTTCTCACTTTGGGCTGCGTCAAGGATTACAGCATTTGTTCCTGGTATTTTCTCTGGTGTATACTGACTGGCTGGTTGCTTTGCACAGACAGTTTTCTACAAGATCAGTGTCGAATAGGCAGAGATGGCAGAACACAAGGCCTCAGCCTGGGGCATGAATTTGCTCCTCTCATTCTCTGCCTCACACTGGCTCCGAGCCCTTCAGGTCAGCATCGTGCACAGGTTCCAAGCACAGAGGGGCAGAGGCGCCCTGAGAACAGCCTCCTTTGTTAAAGCCTTGTATCACCATTGTTGGAGAGAGAGGAAAGAGAAGAGCAGATGCTTTCACTGAGGGAGCAGGGGGTGCAGATTCTGGAGACAGGAGTCCCACCAGTGTGAGAAATGGCTGCAGGGCTCTGGCCTTGCTGCATTGCCTTACCCAGAGGGGGCAGAGAGGAGAAAGCTCTTAACTTAAGGGATCACGAGTGCAGAACGCCATTTTTCTCACTCAGGGCCAACACAGGGCAATGGTCAGTGTTGCCACTAATGCTGGGCAAGACCCAAGGACAAGTTCAGACTCCTGAGTGCAGGGGACTTTGCAGCTGGTCCTCATGGCACAGGTGCTGGGAATTGATACGTTGATGTTAAGAAAGTGTTGTTTCTTGCTTCTTTGATTTTCCTGCTGTATCAGCATCAGACTGGGTTTTAATTCCGTCAGCACATTTTCAGGCTTGAAGTAACGCCAAGTCCTGTTTTAGCAAGCAGTCTCAAGACAGTCTTTTCCGGGGGCAGTTTTAATGGGAGCCATGACTCAGTTTTGACCTAAGCATCAAACCGTTTTTCCTGTGCACAGATTGCATAGGAGGCATACAGGCTGTCACATGGCTCAGGCATAGAGCACGTGCCCAGCACAGGCAAGCTATGGGTTGGATTCCTAGCACCCTGAAAAAATAAAACAGAGTCTAAGCTTCATGGGGGATGATAATTTGGACCCTTTTGGTCACTCTTAGACTTTCATACGCTAAACTACTGCTTGGTATGTGGTCAGCAAATACTCACTGAGTCTAAAATGTATCCATTACAAGTGTAAGGGTTTGTTGACTTCTGAGGACGTATACAGGTTTAAGCCCATTGCAAGGTGATACCTACTGCATGTCATAGCTCAGTAAGACATATGCTGCAGAACATCACTCACCCTCTCTGCTGTGTGACTGAGGTCCATGCCCCCTACACTGCCATCCAAGGCACAAAGGCCAAAATTCACAATCTCAAGTATGATTTCTTCTGAATGTGATCACTTTTACATCTTTTAGAAGATGAAAAACCAAAAGGCATACCATTCGTACATGAGGATCTTCTGTATTTGTATTTTGAAAGGCAATATAGGGATGACAAAAATGCTAAAATGTGTGTCCGTTCCAACATCGGCTCCTAACTTATTAGTACGTGTGACACAGCTTCCACTAGGCAAACAATGGTTAATGGGAAGTTGAGGGCGTGAAAAAAGAAGTTACTCACTCTATATAGAAAGCATAAATATTCTTAAAGGTAGAGGACAAATTTTCCCAAGGGAGAAGTCAATAATGAAAAAAAATAAGGATACTGTACTACAATATCACATGTGTTGAGGCTGCTTTTCTTTAATTTTCAGATGGTCATATCAACCATGTGTTTATGCCTCAGTTGAACAAACTGGCTACCTAATAGTCATTTGTCCTCATGAGAACTCTACAGAGAGGGCACAATTAGTCACATTTCAGAGTTGAGTAAACTGATGCTTGGAGAACTGTAACAGCCTAACTCCAAAATGGAAGTCCCGAACCACCACGCTCCAGGACAACCTGTTAAGTGTGACTATGTGCCCAGCCCTGTACTTACTGCCCAGAGAAAAGTCATGAATTATTGAAAAATTGTAAACTTAAAAAAAAATGCATCAGTAACATATATGAAGAGCAAGATGTGGAACTACAAGAACTCTCTGGCACTATGAACAGTTTAAATTACAGCTTGATTTTTAAAAGGTTAAACTGTTTCCTTAGGGCAAAGTGATACCTTTCATAACTGTCCAAGGTAAACAAAGACCTATGTGCCTTCAAAGACTTATACATAAATGTTCATAGCTACATAATTTCTAATAGTCAATGAGGTGAATGTCTAAATAGCCTAAATGTCTATCAACTGATGAACGGAGAAATATCTTAATCTACCTCCATGTAATGGAGTATCATTTAGAAATAGAGGAATGGAACATTGATAGATGCTATAATGTGGATGAACCTCATAAATATTATGCTGTATGAAAGAAACCAGACGCAAAGACCATGTATTATATGACTCCATTTATAAATAACGCCCTGAGAAGCAAATCTATAGCGACAGGAAGTACACTGGAGGTTGCCTGGGGAACTGGGAAGGTCGACTGAGCACAAATTTGCTCAAGGGATTTTACTGAGGTGATGAAATGATCTACAGCTGTGTTGTGAGGACGGCTGCATAAGAGTGGCTGCTGAAAAGCACTGAATTGTCCTCTTAATGTGGGTGAGTCACACAGAACACAAACATAGCGTGAACAGGGCTGCTTTTTGAACAAAAGCGGCAGACACAGAGTGATGTTGAGATAGAAAAGAGACCCAAGTTCAAGAGACACAGCTTTTACAGCTTTGAAATTCCCCACACCAGTCAGGAGGGAGAGTCCCGAGATGTGCGCGGGTGGAAGGGTGGGGGAAGGGTGACTGTGCTTTGCGATTTGTTTTCACTTTGTGTGAAGTCTTAAAGGAGCATCTGATAGCACTGTTTCCCTCAAAAACAAAGCTGGACGAAGGGTTTCAAAGGAAGCAAGACGGAGCTGGATGAAGCACAGGAAACGTTTAGTGATCCAAGCAATTAAACTGTTGGACTGGGCACACAGGCACCTACTGAGCTTTGCTGGGCTGCATTAAAAAGGTGGCATCATCAATGCCAGGTGATTAACACCATAGCTAGGGTGAGGGTCAGATGACCCTCCACGCTGGGTCACAGCTTCTGGCCCTTTGCTGTGTCATTTTAACCTCAATTCTATTTTGCCGATGAATTTTATGGTTTTTCTTTCTTTCCCTTACTACTGCCTTGTTACCATAAAGCTTATGTACTGGGTAGAACCATGTGTATATGATGGGAGGAGGATGAATCAGAAAGAATTATCAAGTGGCTTTGGTGACTCAGTGGGTCAAGACTGTGACACTTTTTTCACATTTTACAATAGCTCATAAAGTCCCTTTAAATGACTTACAGATACAAGACCATGGTATGTGAAACATTCTGTGCTCTAGGGTGCAACATGAACGCAGATTCTGCCATATTTTCCCTGGGGTTTAATAAATCACTGACCAAGGAATGTTTCCTCGAAGACACTCACAGAAGGACTCAATCTAAACCTCTTTACTATGACATTACCTAAATTCTGCTCATTTTGTAGGATTTCACTAGCTCTTGAGAAGCCTTTCTTAATTCTTCTCAATTTTTTAGTTACTCTCTTTAACTAGTAAGCCTCTATTAAATAGAAAACACACACACACACGTACACATACATACACATGCACGGACACATGTACAGCATTTTGGAGTGCTAAGAGTATGAGCCCTAGAATCACACTCTACTGGTTAGAAAATTATCTCAGCCTTTTCCATGTCTCACATTTCATATATGCATGTAGGCAATCCAGACAATTTCAATTTATAAATTGGGAAGATTTAATCAGATAATCCAGGTGTATGAGTTAAGAGAAGCTGGGGTATATTATACTAACAGACAAAAAACTGCCCTGAATTTAAATAATGAAGTTTGATTTCTCATCCAAGTTACATGTCCATGGAGGATTAATAGGGGACTATGCTCAAAGATACAGGATAAAGGAAGAGCAGTTTTAAATACGGTTCTACTCTCTACTGTGTTTAGCACATGTAGCTCTGTATTTTCCCATCAACCTAAAACTCATTTGGCTACTGAAATATAAGCTATTCAGTGTCAACTGGAACAGATACTTTAAGAGCCCAGGGCCTGTACTATAGTGGTCTTTTTATCGCAATATCCTGTCATAATCCCTCACTGAGAAAATGGCCAGTAGATTTTCATTTACAGCATGAAACATTTTCTATCGGCTACCAACAACCAGATACCAGCTCTCAAATGAACTCAAGTCAAACAAACCCGAGATATCATTATATAAATCACCCCCCACTTGCTGGACATCCAAACAAAGAGATCAAAAAGCATTAAACACAAAGGCATTAGACACATTAAAGAATATCCTTAAAGAGTGTTTGTGACAATACGTAAACTCATCCCATAGAATCATACGAAAAGTCCATCCCATAATTCTGCCCACTAGCCATGGTGCAAATTCGTTCGGGCCTAGCCTCTGTCAGTCTCTTTCCTCACCCATGACAAGTAACTGGGCAGTACAGCCACGACAACCTTTTGCCCCAAACATGGTCCAGTTCCATGATGCCCAAAGAGATGCTGCCTAGACCTCAAATCAGAGCTGTCACTGGCTTCTTGTGCCCACCATTACGAGTGTCTTGTCCTTTTACTAAAGAAATTCTTGCAAAATCTCCTGTAAATCACTCTAAATGCACACTTGGAGTCAGGGGAGATTTAGGCATAAAAGACAATGCCAGAACGTGATTCTGAAACAGAAACCTGTAGGCAACCTTTAAAAAGAGACATCGGTGGAGAATTTATCGATTGTTTGAAGGGAAGAAAATGAGAGATGGATAATAAAGTGCAAGTTGCTACATTTCCTGTCCTTGGTGAAAAATGTGAGCTTATGAATCCTGAGCTATTGTTGATAAAGGAGGGAACTCATTTATCTTAAGGTGACACAGAAAAGGGAATACATGAAATATGATTAGGCCTATACTAAGCATCTGGATTAAACTGGTACTGTGCAATCCCTGCTGCTGGGCGAGTATTTCCCACCAGGAAAGCCAGTTAAGAGGCAGGCTTGAGTGACATTAAAAATTCCCATGGTGAAAATCCCTCCTGAAATACATTCTTTCACTAGGGTATGTGCCCCAAGGGAGTCACTTGTCCTGTCTTCTAATCATTCGGAAAAGTTGTCAGTTGCTCATGATGGTGCCTTTATGAGACTTCCAGTTAAACCGTCAAAAGGCCCCATGTCTTTTTGATACTTGTAAGGAAGGTTTCTAGGGGTAGCTTCAAAAATGTGAAAGCTAGTATGTACTCCCAGCACTAGAGCTGTCTTCTCTATTCCCGTGGCCCTCTCTTCAAGTTTGAACAGCCAATTTCGTCTTCCTGGAGATGGTATGCGATGTATTCTGTGTCTTTAAGATGTGCCACAGATTTTCACATTAGGTTTAGCTTTAAACTACAAAGCAGTAGTTGTGCAGGGCAGGTGTCTGTTGCTGCTTCTCTTGCTTGCGGTTTTATGACTTGATAACTGCCCCATATTTCGCGCATGTGGTTCTAGAACAGTGGAATAAGTGGATACAGGGTGTATGTGGAGGCGATTACTGGGCTCTCGAGGAGTTCTTGGCCCAGTTAATAGGGGCGGGGCTTCTTTCCTTCCCACTTCTGTCACAGCCTCTCAGTCACCTCTGCCTCACATAGTTCCTTGTGGGACAGTATCAGGAGTTCTTGGGCACCAAGGTCGGCACTGTTTGTAGGAACTTTCCCATGAGAGCACACCAAGTCCCAGATGGCGATGTGGCTATGTCTGAATGAGCTGGGCCCCAAGGTCAGGGTTGTCCTGACCGTCCTGGGAAAAGGGTTATCACTTATACACAGATTTAACATTCAGTGCAATATAACCTTGCCAAGCAGAGTTTGAGATGAGCTTGCAATTACTGCAGCCACTTGGAAGGATGCTGTTGCTTCTGGTTAGGTTTATATCACACACTCCTACAGAAGAGTCTTGAAAGACTTTTATTACTGGCTCACTACCTAAGGAAAATAGTAATAATTTTTTCTATGTTTTCAGTATATATGAAAGTTAGCAACAGAGAAGTCTCCTTCTGTTAGGTTGAAAACAGTGGGCTGTATGATATAGACTGTGACATAGAAAATATTCAAAGGGAAAACGGTAGGAGTAATAAGGGGAAAGAAAAATATGATGTTAAGAAAGGAAACAAAGCATATATATATATATATATATATATATATATATATATATATATATATATATGATGGGCAGAGTTTGTAGGGTGGGTAGGTTAATGGGAAAAATCAGCTGTGTCATACACTGGTACAAACTCTCTATATTGAGTGTGATCATGATGTGTATATAAAATGTGCCAGCAGAGAATTCAGTTAAAAATTACAGCAGGGAGAGAAGAAGCAGGTGACAATGAGTAGACACAAGAAAACATTCCTCAGCCCTCACTTAAAGGTCGAGTATCTAGGAAATGCTCTGCTTCAGAGTCCCTCTGTTTCTTATGAACACTACATATATGCTTTATAGTTATGACTTCTTACACAGGCAAAACTCAGTATTTGAAAAACACAGTCAAATTTTGTTCTTATAGTTTATATGGCAGATATTTCTCATTTACTTTCCCAGTACTTTCAATTTTGGATTGAACACTATTATTCTGGAGATATGAATTGGCCAGTGGGAATATTTCCAGGAACAATATTTCAGAATTAAAATCTAATTTAACCAAGATGACCCCTGGAAATTACAAGCTCAGGTAAAAGGAAACCCCTCGAGACAAATGACCGTGTGTGATTCATTCCATCCAGAGTGTGCTGTGAAACTTCTCCCATCTTTTTCTTTTTCTTTTTTTAATCATCTAAGCCACTTTTTTTTTTTAATCATACAATGCCTTGTAATGGGCTAGCTCTAAAGAAGGCACATGTCGCCTTGACTAATCTATGGGCAAGAATGAGACCAAGTTCCGGAAATATAAAAAAGCCATTTCAGAGTGCCTGGATAAGAGGAATGTGAATAGCTTGGAGAAATGCACAGTTTAATAAGCAATTATGCAAGAGAGAGGCTAGCTTAGGGGATAACACAATACTTTCTTTCCTCACTCTGAAAAATGTCTTCCCATGCAAAGTTGTGCAGTAGCTGCTTTAGCATCAAAAAAGCAAGTTATGCTCTCATCCCTTCTACATCCTTGGGAAAATCACATACTACTTATAGTTTGTTTCCTTCCTTCTAATATGTAAACATGTTCTATAGGTGGATATGCAGGAATACGTAACAGGTTTACATCCCCTAGAATCGGTCACATGCCATCCTGTTGCTATTCCATAAATATTATTTCCCTTCTTTCTAGTCAAAAATAGAGAAATGGCCTACAGACGTTCTCATCTTTTCTTTTTTAATGTCTTCTGTTGAGTATAGAGCTTCTTACAGTTAGAATTAGTTCAAGCTGTCCCTTTATTTAGGGACAACATCCTATACTGGAATATGATGTATTTAGTCTATACAGAACAAAGTCGTTGTCTTATGTGCTTAAGGCCCAAGCCTGACATGTGAGATTCACATAAGGTTAGTATATGACTTGGTATCTGGGCCAGAAGTTGCAGACCATTGCAAATATTCAAATGAATTTTCCCTGCTGCTACAGATGGCATCTCCGGCTCTGAAACCTGTAGCATCTGGGCCAAGATGCCTTTCTCAGTGCTCTCCTGGGTCTACTCAGTGCACTGAAACCTGCTATGAGCTCTTCCATAGTGGGTGAGAATTCCAGTTTAGGTGCATGAGATAATATTCACTGGAATTTGGAAGGTCACAAACAGCACACTTCACTGACCATGCTGAGCATTCCACGCGTCAGGCTCTCAAGGCTGTGGCTCTCTGTTTCTCTTATACTACTCATTTCTCATAACTCATTGAAAAGAAAGCTTTGGGCCCATATCAGTTTGTTGCTCATTTGAGAGATACTTTTTTTGTCTTGTCAGGAGTAACTACTTTTGCTCTGAGTAACTACTTTGAAGATAATGATATATTGTTTTTTGTTTTTTTTTTTTTTTTTTTTTTTTTTTTTTTTTTTTTTTTTTTTTTTTTTTTTTTTTTTTCCTCCTCTGTGTATTTTTGACACCGGGCAGATATGAGCACGTTGACTTCTAGGGTTACGCTGTTCTCATGAACCATTATAAGATTTTGATAGTCCCCTGCTTTTCTGATTACTGTAGCTTTGTAATGTATTTCCAATAAAAAGTATGATGGCTCCACTTTGTTCATTCTCAAGATTGATAAGGCTACATCGTCTTTTGTGGTTCCACATAATTATAGAATTTACTTTTATATTTCTGTTTAGAAAAAATCCATTAAGTTTCTGCTAGATCCTGCACTGAATCTGTGGATGGCTTTGAAAAATATGACAACTTAATAATATTTAGTCTTCTGATCTATGAGAATAAACTGACTTTCCATCCTTTTCTGTCTGTCTTTTTTACTTTCTTTCATTAATATCTTGGACTTTTCAGTATATGTTTTTAATCTCCTCAGTTTGTTCCTAAGTACAGTGATGCCCTGGTTTATGAATACTTTTGTTTGCAAACAATTTGATGCATAAACAGAAGAGTTTCACAAAATGTTGTTTTCATTTGCATCAGATAACCAAAAGTTATGGTCATCATTTTTCCATGAACACGAATGTGACAATTTTACCAGAATCATGAAATAAATAAGTTCATGAAAAAAATATCATAATATTTCATTTTTGTTGTTATTATAAATTGAATTTTTCCTAATTTCCTTTCAGACATTTTATTGTTAGTTTCTGAAGAGAGAACTGAAATTTGTGTTTTGGTGTTGTGCTCTGAAATTTACGGAATTAGTTCCTTTTAATATTGTCTTTCTTATCATTTTTTTTTTTTTGTTAGTTTTTTTTTTTTTTTAAATTATCTTTATTGGTACATTAAATATACACATCATGATTGCACTCCATAATGGGGATTTGTACCAGTATAAGACACAACTTAATTCTCATTTTTTTCCCATAGCCCCACCCACCCTACCACCCCCCCATATATATAAAATTTGTTTCCTTACTTTTTTGTTACAATCTCCACATTGTGGATATATTGTTTTTTAACTATTGCTATATTCATTATTTTCTTCTGAACTGTTTCATATTTTCATAGGGTAAGAGAGAAACTAAAAAACATAGAAGAAAAACATCAACCTGAATTTCACCCAGGGTTGACACCAACATATAACTGAAGCTTAGGCACAGAGGGAAATGCCTGTTTGGTGGTCCATGTACCAAGACAAGAGAGGTACCAGGGGAACAATGTTTGTAGTAGGAACGGGGGGGTTCAGAGGTGTGTAACTGCATCATCTGTGATTAGTGTCAACCTCTTCTCCCTCAACCTCGGGACTCCCTTCTAGCCCAACCTTTGAGGTATGTAGTCTTCCAAAAATGTCTGTCTCTGAAATTTCTATCATATATATATAAAAGAAATAAAAGCACTTTCTCTAAATCAAGTCCATGATCTTGGAAACTTCAAGGCAAACAACAAAAGTCTGTCCCAGCCACTCTGACATTTTTGCTGGGCCTTTGGACATGTGATCCAGGCCCAACCCTGTACTGCTGTTCCTTACACCGGGAATGCTCTTCTCCAGGAACTGTACACAGCTGACTTGTGCACTTAGCCAAAACCCTGGCTCCAACCATGTTCAGGAGGCCTTCCCTGACTCCTCTGTCTAAATGGTTCTTCATGCTCTGCCTCCCACACAGCATCAGGCTATATCTGTTACCTTTTATTTCTACTCACTTGTATATGATTCTTAGTCCTTTACTCAAACAGAGTTTCATGGAGAGAGAGAACGATAGTTTTGTTTATGCCTGAAAACTTAATTGATGGAAGAGATCAATAAATGTTAGTTAAAAATGAGTTACTGCTATAGCCAAATTTTTTCTCATCTACAAATTTAACAATTATTATACCTACTGTCTTCATGTTTTGCAATGGTATTAAAAGACTTTAAAAATCTACCTGATAAACCATATGGTACACTGAAATCTTAGTCATTGTTTTTATCACCTTGAGTGTTAATTAGCTTTTCTTTCAGAGCCCCAGGTAACAAAGGAGTTAGAAGTTCTTCCTGGATTCATAAAGCTCTCCAACAGTGTATATGCTCCTTGAAAGTGGAATCACATTTTATTTTTTTCTCTAGGCTTCACTTGAAATAGAACTAAACTGTTGTTGCATGAACAGATGAATGGCTGGAGTTTGGGAGATGATATCAAATACATAATCCTGTCTTATACAACTGGAATTAAGAGTGTGTTTTGGTTATGGTAACAGACTAGAACCCTCAGACTCCAAGCCAGGCACCCCTGTGAGCTGGAGAATGCAGGAAAAGTGCCAGCTCCAAGGTAAATCACTGGCCAAAAATCAACGAACCCGCCATGTTAGTCAAATACTCAGAAAGGGAATGGCACCCAAATGGTGCATCTCCACCACTCAAAGGCAGCTGATACAAGGCCTTTCGGAAGGACAAAATTCTCATATCTCAGTGAGTTTCTTATATGTGTATGGCCTAGAGATACTAGCAGGTGGATGAGGTGGAGCAAAACAAGCCGTGGCTTCTGGCCTTAGCCAGGTATGGTCATGAGCACCAGGGGATTCAGCCCTGAGTAGATCTGACAACGTGGAGCTCATTCAGTAAAATGCCCACCTCTCTGATTACATTTAATGCCTCCTCTCATGAAACACACAGCAAACATAGGAGATCCACTGTGAAAATATTGTTTAATTCTGTTTCCTAAAGGAAATTTAGATCACCAGTGAATTCATTATGTACCAAGAAAGAAAAGGAAAAAAAAAAAAAAAAAAAAAAAAAAGAAGGGCAAAAAGGAACACTAGAGGCCATGTGACCCATTTGGCCATTTAACAGAAGAATCAGTAGGGGTTCAAAGTTCTAGGGACACTCACACAAAGCCATTGGTAGCAGGACCAGAAAAATGATTTGGTTCTCCAGACTCCACATCCAGCACTGTTCCCTCTTTGTCATTCTGTGATTCACAGATAAATCCCCGTCACATGGGCCCTGTGATAGTCACCATGGAGTAGAATAACAGAAACTGCTAAGCAGCAAATCAAACCAAGATTTTATCTAACACCACAGGTGAATTTGCAGACACCCAAGTCTTGAGGCATTGGAGGGAAAAATCCCAGAAAAACAGAAACTGCCGCAGAAATATTCTAAGAATCTCACAACTACGTAGAATTTACTTTAGAGCCAAAATGTTATATAGCGATGTCAGTACAATTCCCTAATTTTACAGGTCACAAAGCATGGCTTACAAAGGTCATCTTACCATGATCATATTGTTTCTTAAAATCAAGACCGAAAGAGTTTAAAGAAAATAATTTTTAGACTGCTTGGTAGAGGTGGCCTCAGCATTTCTGGACTTTCAGTCCCACGGTCCTCTGAAAATCTTTTGTAACTTTATGACCAATTCCAATGGCCCTTTGAGCAGGGAATGGCACACTAGAAGCCCAGGTCCATGAGCATCTAGTAGACGCTCCAGAGAGCGATGCCACTTTTTTTCACAATGACTGGAAAACAGTTCTCTTTTGGAGTCAATATGTGAAAGGTGGCCCTATCAGGTCCAACTCCCCAAAGCAGTTTCCTTGAAGCTCAAGGAACTAGAACGACTTGTCCAGATCCTGAACTTTAATCATTTTATAAATTCCTGATGTCCTGAAAACAGAGTTATAAGATGAATCACTTAGTCAACTGAAGTTCTAAAGTCTCTGATTAAAAAAAAAATAATATGGTTGGTATGCACATGGAAAGAAGCATAGCAAAAGCTGAACTAGATTTTCGGAAAATACTTTTCTAAACAGTATTTAGCAAAAGAGTTTCAGGTAGGTAAGCAATCCTTCCTCAAAGGGTTCTGATATTTGCATATGTAAACTGTACTTGGTGGCAACATACCAAGGTTAAAACAACATTTGCTGAGGCAAACTACTATGGATTAGCCAGAGGGCCAGAATAGACAGCAAGATGGCGAGGGCAGGAAAGAATATTTTTCAACTGGCTGAGGTAACTGTGGAGAGTTGATTCCCACCAATGTCCAGGATACAACCACATCAAATAGGGGAACAATCAACAGGACTCCTTGCACAAACTGGCGCCTCAGATAGCCACACAGCTGTCCTTGTCAGCTGCCAAAATATTACCTGGGATGTGAACACATCTGACACCACCAGTATTTAAGAGAAAAGCATTTTGCCATTTCGCTTGGTGGCACTTGCAATAGGCCGGGTCACTGGCGTCCATCTCCCTTCCTGTCCCTGCTCATCGGCACAGCCCTTCTGTTGGCTGCTTATGCTCTCCGTGTAGTCTTCCTCCCTCTTGTTCAGACTGTTTCATTCCCGCAGGTACTGGGGGGCGTGGTTTCAAAAGAGAAAAGGCAGCTCTTCCTTCCGCTCACTAATAGGTCTACACTGCTGTCTCTCAATCTGAGATGATTTAAACTCCCCAAGGTACAAGTGGTAGTATCTGGAAACATCTGAATCAGTTACAACTGGGGAGGGGTAGATGGCATCCAGTAGGTAGAGGTCAGGGGAGCCACTGAACAGAACATAAAATATAGCACTAAGAGCTCCAAAGCGCTGAGTCTGGGAGTTCTTGTTTCCAGCCAATTCAAATATGGCCAGCTGTCAGCTTTCTAACTGATTGATCGGATAACACTGAACCACACTCCTCGTTCTCACCCACGGTCTCGCAGGAATGCTAGAAATGGAGCATGTGCACAGAGTGCTTCGGAAATTGCTTTCCACACACGACTTTCTTGTCGGCTTCTGGTACAGTTTATGTAAGTAGGCTTAAAAAGTGCTTACAATCTTACTCACGTTCAATACAATCACAACACTGTGACTTGAGATGATTTTTTCTTTCCTAAAGAGATCTGATTCAACAAATCTAGGTAACAAGAATCACTGTTTCTATTTGATATAACAGGCCTGGCAAAGGAGCATCTCACCATTTCCTTGAGGAAAGATAACAGGAGATACAGTTACATTGATTTGTCAGATATTTTATGCCAATATTTGTAGAAGAATACTAACAAAATGAAAGGAAAATACCATAACCTGCTCCTAGCCAAGTGCTCCTGCGTGTGGCAGGAGTTACCATTCTGCAGTGGAGACCAGTGCTAACCTGTAGCACTTTTTTTCTAACCTGTTAATTCTGAGAATTTCAAGCAGGAACTCGGATCACGGGGACCATAGATGCTACAGTGACCTTGCACCACCTCCTGTACTGCTACCACCATGCACTCGCTCTCTTAAGACTCCTTGACTCAATGGTTGATACTTTAGTCCTGGGAACAACCTCCGTGTCCTTACCTACACAGCTCATTAACAATATGACAACCAGACTGAGGTACCCAGGTGAGGAAGAGGGAAAGGAACAAGTGTCTCCTCTGGGGGACCTGGCAGCTGGTGTCTGCGATCAGTCAGGACTGATGAGGCAGAAAGAAGCTGACACCTCTTCACAGACGTGCCAGTCAGAGCCACAGGAACGAGTAAGCTGAGGCTGGGTTCTGGCCTTGTACCCGCCCCCCTCTTGTGTACACCCCCCACTGCGAATGTTTCCATGAAATGAGTCTCTGCAGCAGCCTCCTCTCAGACTGGATCTGAAGTTCATGGCAGAAACATCTCCCTTCTTCTTCTTTCCAGAAGTCTTATGAGGTGAGTACTGTCATTATCTCACTCTTTGAGAGACACAGAGAGTAGAGAAAGACAACCTCAGGCTCAGGTAGAAGCAGAGACGTAATAAGAGGAGCCTCCAATGAGGCACCCAAGAGCTATTTTAGTCTAACAGGTACAGTGTTTTGGATTGACACAATATTTTAAATAAAAAAATAAAGCAAAACAAAAACTAAGACATTTGCATTGTGGCTTTGCCCTGAAAAAACCCCATGACACTGATGAAGAAATCCCGAGGGCTCACACATTGACAGTGAGCTCAAGTTGAGTGGCTGCTCTCCCCTCACACGGTCAGAGACCCAGGACTGGGACGGCTCAGCTCTCTCCACTCCTACCAGTCCAGCCCATTCCTTTTGGTCCATCTGTTCCTGGCGAATCCTTCAGATTTCTGAATTTGAGGTTTTATGTTAACTTATTAGAAGGATACACTTCAAGAATTTCAAATATAAGACTAAAAGCATAGTAGAGTGATTTCAAACATTAATATTCTAGGCACAAGAAAAATACTTCTTTTGCTATGGCACTTCTTTACACTTTGATAGCACACATATTACAATGATTTTCTCAACATCATAGACTCTATTATCAAATTATTTTAAAACGACAAAAATCAGTGTTTCGATGGATTGATACACATTCAAAATCAGATAACTAAATGGTGAGCGGATGAGTTGGAATGAGCTCCTGGAGCCACCTTTATTATCGGAGACAGTGCCTCTCTCCCAATTCTCAGGATGTATTGTGAAATTTTACACAGTGTTCCATAGATATGGCCGCTGAAAGCAATAAAATTTTGAGTGTCCGTACTTAATGGACCTCTGAGGAGCAATTTGACAAATTCTTAACCTCTGGAGATTAAGTTTTCAGAGTTTTCTTGAAACACAAACACAAAACAAGAAAATGAAACCACCACCACCGGGGACAAAACATTCACACAGGCAGGCACACATACATAGCAAGATTTTAGTAGTAACAATTATGAAGTAAATAAAACACCCAGTAATACTTCTGGAAGAGAATAAGGTTTTAGAAAATGTTGTTCCTTCTCCCCTAAAACCTACTTCAGTAAATAAGCAGCCATTAGAACACTTACTGTAATTACCTGTATATTGGGACAGCAGCCATACCATTTTATTCTTTTCCGTTACAAAGACAACTCTCACTAAAAGCCATCCAGGTCATCTTATCCCCTTTACGTAGTGATTGGTTCAGGCTGAGCATGTGAACTACGTTGGCACAACTAGAGTGAAGCCCATGGTTTTCAATTAAGGGAGTTCTGGGAAGAGACAACCTCTTTCATGCTAGAAATACATAGTATACAGATGTGACAGCTGAAACAATTTCTGCCATTTTGATACTATGAGTGAAAGCTGCCATTTTGATACTATGAGTGAAAGCACTTGAAGAAAGGCCATTTAACAAGAGTGGCAAAACTGAGGGAATTTAGGAGAAATAAAAGCAAAACTCCAACTAAAGCCTCACTCTGCTGGACCTCTCTATTATCTACAAGTTGAGCACATTCTCTCTATTCTAGGCAGAGCTACCCTTGCCCTATTCTAGACAAATACAAAGTAATGACCATCTGATAAAACCTCAAAACAAGAGAATACACTCGTCGACATGTTTCCCTACCTCCTGCAATTTGTCCTGCTGCTTCTTCAACCATCACAGTTATGTAGGGAAAAAATGTGAAGACAGGCAGCTGGGATTTGACCCCCCAACTACAGGCTCTTCTTCTCCCTCAGCAAGATGCCAGGTGGTATAACCCATTCATGAGATAGAAGCTGGTGGTCTCTGCTGTATGTACATATGTCAAATGAAGGCACTCCTTCACAGAAAGAAGAACCAGAACAACACATTTGGGCATTTGGTTTAATCTCAGCTAGTCACCTGTGAGTAGGTGGTGTGTGTCAGTTACATCTTCTACCTTCTCCGGAAGAACAGGATTCTACAAAGAAAGATGAACAGTGGTATCACTCCAAGACTTTCAAAAATGCCAGGGCTGACTGTTCCTCGAATGTCTTTGCTATCTTCTTGCTTCACAGGTCATTGTGCTAGGGCAAAATGGGAGCCTTTATGCTCCCTAGGGATGTGGGCACAGGTGAAAGAGAACCATTGATGTGAGCCAAAGGACAGATTTCCTCAGCTCTTGGTGCTTAAAGGCTGAGGCCAGAATCTAAACTCAAATATGACACACTGACCCAAGAACTGCATAAATGAGGCAAGCACCAATCGGGAGACTTCAGACCCCATCAGGAGGACATCAGGATATGGATCTTATGCACAGCCTTATTATGTATGTATGTATCTATCTATCTATCTGTCTGTCTATCTTTCTTTCTCTTTTTCTTTCTTTCTTTTTTCTTTGCAGTACTGAGGGTCAAACTCATGACCTTGTATTTGGAAGGCAGGTAGTGGTGCCACTGAGCTAAATCCCTAGCTTCTTAGTTCTAGTTATAAAGAAATATTGTGACAACTGCATGTTTTATTAGCTATAAAAGTTCCTTCATCTCACATTTCATCTCTCTAAATCTGTGAGTTCTCCATCCATAGATTCAATTAATAGTGAAGAGAAAATACTTTCTTAAAACTGCATCTGCATTGAGTAGGTCTATGTTTTCACACTATTAGATATTATGAGTCATCTGGCAATTATTAAAATATAAAGAGGGTGTGTTTAGGCTCTATTTGAATGCCAGATCATTCTGCAGAAAGGACTTGAGCTTTTGAGAACTGTGATATTCGGGGACTCTCTGTTTTTCCTTTGGAACAGTGGAAGAATCAAATAAAACACCGACGTGTGAGGACTGGCTCTGAGGGTATGACTGAGGGAGTGGCTTCATTACCAGAAAGAAGTTGAAACCGTCTTTCTGCTTCCAAGTGGAGAGAGATTCCATGAGCAGGGGAGGTGTAGGGAAGGTTATGTATTGTTCACTCCAAGTGGATTTAAACACGGACATGTGAAAGGACAGGATTCTTGATGGACAGAGTGACAAGTCCTTCCATCACTAGGGAAAGTTGAACTTCTGGGGCCCAGCACAACCCAGAGAAAGCAAGGCTGCCTCCCTGGTACCTGGAGCTCCACAGGGCCTCACAAACGGGGTTAACAGTGCCAAGTGGCCACATCAGGATCTGAGGTGTTTCTCAGCTAGGATAAGGGAGCCCTTTCAAGTTATTGACACAGGCTTCTCATTAAGTCAGAAATCAAAGAAAAAATAAATCTGACCTGTCACAGCACAATCATAGCTATTATAGTCAAAACTGTTCTTTCCACCTGGTAGATGACACAGGATCAGAAATCACACCACCCTAGTCCACATGGTTAACGAAGGCCAGACCTTTATCTACTCCCTGCTGCCACACTGTCTGTCCCTGGATTCTTTGTGGATTGTCCTCCTTTCCCATCCTTAGTTACTTCCTGCACTGCCTGGATGGCGATGACACTTTGATCTAGAAGTTCCAGGTGTATTTGACATACTGCTTTTTCTCTACTGTTAACCACCTGAAGAATGACAGTGTTCCACAGAATATATTCCAACAACTGCTGCATTTTGCACCTAATGACACAGAAAAATAACTGATGAAAACGTAAAAGGCAGCTGCCCATTTCACCTCCATTAGTATTATTTTAGATCATTAAAATTTAGATGAAATGCCTATGGTCTTGATACCGCTTTTTTTTTCTTTTAAATTTTAATAAGCCACAAAGATGCACTAATCAATATCAAGGCAAGTTAGCGAGAGATTCCTAAAATGGTCCTCGTGAGACCAAGTCCTGTGAACAGGCAGCAATGGTAGGGAACAGAGGCTCAGCTGCAAAAGCTCTCAGGAGAGATTCTCTGTCCTTTCTCCTCTTTTCCCCAGAGTGACATAAAAGAGTTTGATTGACTGAATTGTCCCCGTGACCTCTCACAACCACAGGGTGACCACAGAAGTCACCGGTCTCCCCCTATGCTCATGCAAGGACAGTGGGCTCGAGGGCTGGTGGTGTTTGTGGAAGAATAACTTTGCTCTCTGACTGCATCTTCTAAGTCTCACTTGCTCCACTAAGTTTCACTGTGTTCTGATTCCACACAGCATCATAGAAAAGCATACATATCTAAACAAATACCATATTTTGTTGATAGCATTCTACTCAATGGGGCTCAGCAAGACCTAAGGAATTCTTAAACATAAAAACAATATAGAAAGAACTAAGTCTGAAATGTTCTTTCAAATTACTTTTCAGTTCATTTAGCACTGGCAATTGTATGGGTTTTCCTTTTTTCCCCTTCCTTAAATTCACTGAATTAACTCTCTGTCTAAAATTGCTGTCGCTTGCAGTTCGAGGATATTGTGAGTTCCAACAAAGCTGCTTTTAGGCTCATAAAATATTTTTTCCCTAAAAAGAAATCCCTGCTGAGCTCACAAGGCAAAGATCTATTCCAAGACAAACCTGTGACTTAGATGGGTGATATCAGATGGTCCGAAAGTGTATTTTTAAGCAGAGGGGTTCAGTTTACCTAGCAGACACCTGATTAGAATTCCCAGAGTCATTGTTATAACTGAAGCAGCCTAGATGGCTTTTTCCCTCAGGTAACAATTTTCCTCTACAATGATCTTGCTGAAGAAGTCCGGGATTTACTATTCACTGCGTTCCAATTCCCTCGTGTGCAACATTTAGCTATGGAAGCATTACACTGTGCCCTATTTTCTTGGAGGCATTTTTCTTTTCTCTAGGCTCAGCTATGGGTTGAATGTGTTCTGATTTTCTAATTCACTTGAAGTGTCTTTCTTTAAAAGTCCTGAACTTTTAGTCTGCTATGGTTATGTTTAAAAGTCATGACGGCACTAGAACTTGGCCCTTCTAGATGCCAGAAGTAAAGCACGATGATTATTAAACCTTTTTTAACACTTCTAATTCAACCCCTGTCTAGTGCTTTTAGCAAATTAATATTGTTGCTACATAGGTTACTGCCACCTATACACACTCAGTTCCTATCTGGAAAGCTCACCTTTATTTCACTAATTATTCAAAGTTTAACATCAAATTCACTGTCTTTCTCCAGAAACACAAATGGAGCCGGAGACAGACAGTCCTGTGGATACTCCCCCTTATTTCACCTGAAATTCCAGGGAGGACCACTAGGATGCTACCGAAATCTTGGCCCATCCTACAAAGAGCCAGGCTAGCCACGCTTGACATCAGTCATGAGGAAGATGTCACCACTGACTGTTGCCTTCAGTGATGCAAATCAAAACAAAGCAGAAGACTGCCTCTGATTTCTCACTCTGTAGCCCTGTGGGACATAAACTTTAAGCCCCAGTGCACCCAAGTCTACGGATACTGAGCCTCTGCTACACATCTTCATTTTCTCTTCCTCCTTTGCTTCCCCAAGTTTGACTTCCTACTTCACAAAGACGGTCACAACTCCTCTTTCTGTGGCCCTGTTTAGCTCCTTTAGGGTTCTACAGACTCACTGTAATGTAACTGAGCTGAGGGTATGAAACTATCAAAGGAAACCCCACTTCTTCCTAGCCCAGCAGGAATGCGTATAGCTGTTCATATGTCTGTGAGTGTTTTCTCTGTGCCAATGGAATGTTCTAGAGCTGTTGTCTTCAAATCAGCCTGCAGGAGGTATAGGGAGAAAATGGAAGGCGGACAACAGCTTGTCTCCTACTACTTTTTGGATAGATTAAAGTCCTATGGGAGAGAGGAGCTATTGCACAAAGCTGGCAGAACAAATCAGTGAAGGTTCTAACGAAGACACGCACTGTGCCATGGCCCCAGCAAGACACAGAGAGGCCAGATTTTTCTACCCCTTCTGCATATATTCAGGATGTCCCCGTACCTCTCTCACACATCCAGTTTACAAGCCGTGACAGAAGGAAGACTTCTCCACATGGCTTTGGGGTCACAGAAAACCAGCTCAGGTGAGAAAACAGCTGGGAGGTAAAGATAACCACAGCTGAAAAGCTCACTGGTGAACATAGAAGAGGGATTCTTTTATAGATGTGCAAGAATAATACAAGAGTATCATGGAGATGACTCACTTCTAGTAAATAAGACAAGAACAACTTATGCCAACATACTATTGGTAGAGAAAGGAAGAGGGGCATGTAAGATACCGTCAGAGGCTGGTGAAGGCTGGCATACTTGGCAAGTTAATGATGCAGAAAAATAAAGCCTACTAGCTATCCTTTATTTAGTGTTTATGGTATGCCATTCGCTACATTAAAATACATATCTACTGTCATTAGGCTAATTTAATCTTCACAGTAACCCACTGGTGGTATTACCATCACCACCCTGTAGTCCAAAAAATCTAAGACTAAGAGAAATTATTAAATTCCCAAGGTCACGTATCTAGGAAGTGCTGAGCCACTTGGACTCACTGTTCATTTATTCAATTAATCCTTCCCTAGTAATCCAGCAAAAATTGATGGAGTAGATTCTGCACATCAATGTAGCAGCCATCCTTCTTTGTATCTTGAGTTATAGGGACCCCCTTTTTTTTTGACCTGCTCCCCAATCCTTTTAACAATCCCAAGTTAAAGAGGGCACAGCTCTAGCTTGCTTTTTGCTTCAACTGGGACCAAAAAGAAATCTGCTTCCTTTCAAACCCAGCTGGCTGCCTCTTTCTGGGGCCAGCTGGAGCCTCCTCCCTCTTGGCAGAGAGAGCTGTCAGCAGGGTCGGAGTGGCCCACGTCAGGGCTCACTGCCCCGCTGCCAGCAGATGCTTCCTCACAAAATGTGACAGGCTGCTGCGGACCTGCCAAGGAGTCAGTGCAAGCTGCCTCCTGAAAACAAGAATCTACAGCCAGACCTCAGGTGAAGAGCCAGGTGAAGTATGCAGAGTCTGTGCTGCTGCCTCCGAGTACTCGGGGGAGACTGTCATGCAGTCCCCACAGGAGGCTGAGTCCCCTCGCACACACCTGGAAACATCGCTTTCCACACACACTGCCCTCCATTTCTCTGCCTTGCACCAGTACCATTTTGTGTGGTTCTCTGATAGCAGCCTATCCACTCTGCTAAACAGTACTCAGTAGCATCTATGTCATGTCCTTGCCATGTCCTGCCTTCCAAGCTGGGAGGACCACACAAATCTGCGGACATTACCAGATGTTGCTCTGAAGATAAAATGCATCCCATTTCATAGAACTTTCTTATTTTGGTGTTATGTGGCTTCACAGAAAGAACCCGATTAAGCAGGGAGTTAGGAGGCTTGAGTCCCAGGCTCTATTAAGCTCTTGCTAGCTATAGGATCTTATGAAAGACACAGTTATCTTTTGGTTCTCATTTCCTATACCTATAAAATGAAGAGTTAGGAAATATAATCTTTTCATTGAAAGATTCTTTAGAAGTTCCTAATGGGGTCACACAGAAAAAGCTATCCACTCCTAGAAACTAGTATTAGCAGGATTCAAACTGATGTACTTAACTTATTGAGCAGCTTATGTATCACATGTAGTACTCAAGCCTTGTGAGTACCATAGAAATGATTCAAGTCTGATGTAAGTCATTCCTTCTCAAAACTCAGCCACTGGATAATTATGAGGAATGTTATTGAAAAGGTCAGATGCCTTGTATTGATGGCAAATCTGTTATAATACTGTTCTACTGCTTAAAATTTAAAACTCTGCATCTTGATAAACTCCTGGGAAATTCTTCTGCATTTTAAACTTTGAGAACCACTGAAGCTAATGACGATCCCAAAGAACTTACAATCTTTTTGAAGAGATGTAAAAAACTTTTAAAAACCCTAAAAGCCATGCATCACTAAAGATGGGAAGGATGTAAAGGTGCCAACATAGAAGAAAGGGTGGCTGAGATAGTTCCTCACATCTCCAGTGACACATCAGTATGAAGCCCCTCAATTGAATGACCCAACGTGGGCAATTGATAAATGGAGTACATGATGTTAAGGTGAGTAGAAGGACTCTATCAGCCATTTTACTTTTCCTTATTGCAGGAAAATTTACATACAATGAAATGCACAGACTGTAAGTTTATAATGTAATTTGATAGAAACCTATCCTCACAAAACCCTCACCTTAATTACTGTCACCTCAACTAAAACCATCATTCTTCACCTAAATTTCAATTCCTACATTCATAAACAAAAACTGATTTCATTAGCATCCCATAGGTTAGCTTGGCCGGTACTTGAGATTCATATAAATGGAATCACACAGTATTCATTATTCTGCATCTGGTTTCTTTTACATAAATGTTTTTTAAAAAATGATCTGTGCTACAGTATATACAAGTAGCTCTTTATTTTCATTGGTAAGTATGATTACACCAAAATTTATTCTTCTGCTGATAGGTACTTCACTAGTTTTTTATTTTGTAGCTCTTACAAACAACCTGCTCTATGTATTATTTAACACTTCTTTTGTGAACATGTATTTTCATTTCTCTTAACTACTTGTAAATGAAACTGATGAGTCATGGGATGGGCACATATTTAACTTTTAGAGAAAACAACAATTCTCTCATTGTTGCACTATCAGAGGCAATGCATGATGGTTCTCATTATCCTATACCCTTAACATTGGGTGTAAACCATTCCACATTAACTTTGCAGGACAGTGTGTATGAAGTAGGGGTTGAAATTCTTCTTTTAAAATAAGCATACTTTACCCAGTACTACTTGTAGAAAAGAATTTTATTTCCCCAAGCCGAATTGTCTTAGCACTTGGTTCTAAACTATTGACAGTAAATAAACTAACTATATATGAATTGACTTCTGGATTTATATTTTCTCCTACTATTCAATTTATAAATTCATCCAATCCCACAGTACATTGGCTCAGTGGCTTTATATTATATCTGGTGGCATGAGTTCTCTGGCATTTTGCTTTTTTAAAAAAGTATTTTGGTCATTCTTAGTCTTTTGAATCTCCTTATAAACTTTAGAAATAATATCTCAGTTACTAAAGAAACATTTGTGACATTAATTGTGAAAGCATTAAAAACCCTAGATCAACTTGAGAACCAACGATATTTTAATAATTATGACCTTTGCAGTCCATGAATACGGTATACCTCTCCAGTTACATCTCTTGAAATTCTTCTTGTGTAGAATAGTCTCTTCCCTATTCCATACAAGTTGCAGTCTGTTATTTGCTATAATAGCATTAATGCTCTAGAAATGGGTGAGAAGTGACTCAGCTAACAATCCCTAAGTTCTTAAATTCCTAAATTCTGATCCTAATTTCTTAGGAATTTTTACTTGAAGAGATAATATTTATCTCTCATATTTACTACTAAAAAAGTTTAATATTTTTCAGTGAGTTCTCTAGCCATGAGCCAGCTTTTGTATTTCTATAGACATCAGTTGATAAACTTTTAATTTAATGAGTTTTCCAATATCTTTCTAAATATTTGCTTAAGTCATCTGTTGCTATGACCAAGAGACTTTCATGCAACAGTTATCATTATTAGAGATGAGTACGATTTAAATAAAGTCCTTATGATTGCTTCTGAAATATTTTCTATTGAATCATGTTCAAATGTTCTGAAATAATACAAATTTGAAACTTAGCAAAAGATGTATTTTTGAGAACATTCAGAGGAAAAGAAAAAATTCTCAAAACATTACTGACTTCGTGAATTATGTAGCAATCACTCACAGCTGAGACACATAGCCTATTTAATCACTGTTTTATATTCTTCTCACATAATATCCCATAAGTAAGCTGAGAAGCTAATGGTAAATATACAAGTATTTTTGTATATAAATTTTTACCTCCTCCCAGGTACTCAAAAATAAATGAATTTGAATTAGAAAAATGCTTGTTCACAGCCTTTTCCCAAGGCCTTCTGCAGTGTAGCCTGTCTTGGAAATATTCCATATAATTTATAGGTACTTTATAATACAAGGTGAGCCTTCAGAAGCTGTGCCCTTTCTAGGACTAGCATATTTCCTGAGTTTATTAAACTGATAGGAACTTAGGAGACTTGAATATGAGCAGTCCTGGAGAACTCACAGCTTTATCTGCCCAAGACACCCTTCTCTGTGTGTCTAACAGCTCTGACTCTCAGTGGTTTTTTTTTTTTTCTAAAGAAACTCAGGTTGAAGAGTCAAGGCATAAAAATGGCTAATGGAACCATGTATTTTGCAGCTGCTTTTAGGGCTTATCAAATATACCTGGTTGACACCAACCCATAAAAGTGTTGATCCTCATCAAAAAAGTAGAAATCACTGTACATTATTTTGAGGTTGATGTAAGAACTCATGACATAATATCCAGAAGACATTATTTTGAGGTTGATGTAAGAACTCACGACATAATACCTAGAAGTTACACATTAGAGAGGTAGTTAGAAACTATTAGCTATATTATTAGTTTCTTCCATGACATCGTAGTCATCCAGAATCACTGCAGAATAAGTTGTCTTACTTGATTTTCAAAAACATTGTAGTTAATGTGTTCAGATGAATTTCATCCTTCTACATAAAAGTCAAATCATTAGTGCTTGGAAACCCTGCTAAAATATATTCCCATCCATCTTTGGGTAGCCCTTTAAGTATATATACTAGTCAGAGGGAAGAATTCCTTAATAGATTGTATTATCTCCATGAACAATGATGATACAACCCCTGATCAAAACATATGGACTGTTTGCCTAACAAGTCAGAATTTTGGACTGCAAAGCTCACTGAGAACTGAAGGAAAGTGACAAACTTCTCCTCCAGAGAAATGTACATACAGGTCAAAATGAAGTCACAGGAAAACCCCTAATGCAGTAACACTACAAACTGGCACACACAGATGAAAGCCACAGTGTGTCACCAAGAACCCATGCAATGTTGTCATAATCGAGGAGGGTAATGATGAAGCTGTTACACAGTTCCAACATGCACTATGTCAGACACTGTGCCATCTGTAATACAGATGAGTCTTAGGAGATAGCTTCCTTTTCTGCCTATTTTCAGATAAGGAAACTAAAGTTCAGATGAAGCAGTGTAATGTACCTAAGAGGGAAACAGAGGCAAAATTCAAATTCTAGAGCCAAATATTTCAGGAGTTTTCCATTCTCGTTGATCTCTTCTCTTTTTTTTTTATACCAAGAATTGAACTGAGGACCTTGTGGTTACCAGGCAAGTGCTGTGCCACTGAGTCAAGTATCTGGGCCTCTGTTGTTATTTTTACTATCAGTAAATATTTCTGCCTCCAAAAGAATTGGAAGGTAGCTATCAATCAAAAACCTTTTCATATTAACAAGAGAGATTCTACGCAGAAAATTCATGACTTTTCCAGTTCCTACATACAACATTCAAGAAGATATTCTTCACCTCATTTTGTGGTTATAAAAGTTGAGACAAATTAAAGTAACTCATATGAACAACACAGAATAAGCAAATAATGGGCCCTGTGTGTGATTAACACTTATTTCGAAATGTTGTGATCTTTACACTTTCTCCTAGTAGCCAACATTATAGTATATGAACTATCATTAAGGTTGCCATTTGTGCAGTAGGTCAAAGTTGTTGGAAACCTAAGTTTTGTCTTCAGAAGACTGAACAGGAAACCGTTTCACAGATACCCAAACCTGCCTTGAACACATGGCCTTATGCTCGGGTCTCTTGTCTTTTGTTTGGAGCTGAGGATCAGTCTTTGAGAAGACCTGCCTGCCCCGCAACAAAATTATCAAAAGTTCTCTGTCCCTCAGCAAAGAAATCAAAGCAAGCAGCTTTCTGCAAAATCAAATGACAATAAGCAATGGTAAAAATCACCTGGATATGTCGTTACGTACATTTTCTGTTTATGTACTTGCTTAAAGATACTTTCTGCTTTTCAGCATGGATTGTGTGTATTCCTAAGGATTCTACACTCCCATGCACAGTGGCGTCTGGGGACACTGAGGTGTAACTGTAACATTTTGTTATCTCATGCTTGATTTCTTTCTTTAGTACAGTGACAAAATGTGATGGCTTATTCAAGCGATGTGAATCTTAAAAAATGGATTTTAATAGGCTTCTCTTATTTGGCTGTCTTGAACACTAAGGAATATAGATAACTGAATGAATACACTAAAACTATTTTCAATACCATTAGCAGTGACAACAGGAATGATAAATCTGGACTCAGCAAGTGAGTTCCAAGAGCCACGTTCAGCCTGCTGTTGGCTTTCGTGTAAGTGAAGTTTTATTGGAGCTCAACTTTCCCCATTTACTTACATACTGTCTACGGCTGTTTTTAAGCCACAATATTGGATCTGAGTATTTGCGGGGAGACCAAAATAATTTCCAACTCGTATGTAAGTCTGTCAGTCTCCACAGTGACAGTCACTATGTGACATGCTCTGCAGACATCCTGGGCTTGCTGTGATTTTTCTGGGCACTTATGCTTCTGTGGTCTTTCCCCCATAAAAATGGCAAAAATTATATTTTATGATCACATGATTTAGATATAAAAATATTCTATATTAAAACAATCACACTGACTTCAGTTCATGTATTTGTTTGTGATTTTAAAAGAAATTAAAAACATGTCTTTAAACATAAAGCTATCACAGGCACTGCACCCACTATGAGTAGTGAGGTCTGTCTTGCCTGCCTTGTCATGTGTCCACCTCTCAGCAGTGCCCGCACAGGAGAAGGAGAACACCAAGACCCCATTCTGCAGTCATCGGGGAGCTCACCCAGCTGGCAAGAACTCAAACCCAAGGGCCTCCATGAGGGTGAGCTCTTACCTCCTTGGCCATTCATTCCATCTGTCCTGTACTGTCCTGGAGGAGCTGAGAGAAGAGCTGGATAAACACACCAAGGACTACCAGAAATAGAAGAGAAGCTTTCCCATTAAGAAACTAGAGCTAACTGAGCACTGTGTGGTTCTCGTTATTTTAAAATCTAGTAGGCAGTTTAATTAGTGTTTGCAATGTGTTTTGAAAATAAATAGCTGTGGATGTATTTATTTCTTGGAATGCTTCCATTCCCTGGAGAACCCTTTACCAATAACAGAGCTAGAACGACATTTCTTGTCACCAAGTCCTCCCTCCGCTTCAGTTCCCCAGTTAAGGAAACACAGAATTTTTATAGTTGCATCTGTTCACAGAAATATATGACTTGGCATTTGCACTCTCAAAATATATTGAAAAATAATTTAAACTGCCTTCTGGTGTTATCTACAACTTGTGTATGACATTCCTGGCTGCACAGAAAGCTCAGAAGGCTGCCCAGAAATGAGATATTTGAAAGATATCATCCCAAAGGAGAAGGAATGAGTATATTACTTTCTTTTTCTTTATAAACACATACTAACCAAGAACTTCTGGAACTAAAGAAAAAAATATCCGTTAACAGAGAAGTCTGATAGTATACAGTAACACGTACAACAGGCTTGCACTCTCTCTCTCTCTCTCTCTCTCTCTCTCTCCTTCTCTTTAGTAGAAGGAGAAAATGATCCCTGGGTCCTCAAGCTGCAAAAAGTACCCAACGTCTGCGGAACACCATCTCAAGAGCCCCCCAGTATCCTTGGTTGACAAATCTTGTTTTATCCAATATCTTTGACTCATTTGTTTTGGGAGAAAGCCTTTGCAATGGCTGAATTTCAAAATATTCAGGTAGACTTGAGCGTCAGCACCATGAAAATCCACTCCAGACCTGCAGTCCTGAGTCTCCTTTTGTGTTGCTGCCACAGGAGTTAAAGGACACACTGTAGTTGGAGAAGTACCACCCCAAGATGCATGTGAAATGCTAACCTAATGGGAGGCAGAAAGGAGAGGTTTTTAGGAAAGGATTTTAGAAGAGTAACCTGGAGCCTCTTAAATAATCACACACAACCTCTGGAGACCGCATGGAGGCCAAGTGTCCAACAGCATCAACTTTCTTCTCAAGTTGCCACAAACACACTGGAGACTGGTTCAAACAGAGTTGGACAAATCTAAATGTAGTAAATGACCTTATCCCATGTAGCATTTTGGTTCAAGCACAGAAAAAATGCTGTAACTAACAATTTCTGGTGTTTTGACTTACAAAAATCAATAGCTAACAATATAAAAGTCTTTCAATTATTTAGGGTCTGAAATACCTCTGCTACACTCTGCCCACTCTTAAATGTCATTACACTATTTGACAAACGTAGCGAGCATTCATGAACTGTGCTGCATCATACAGGGCCCTATTTGTTAAGGAAGAAAAGAGCTTGTGGATGAAGGGAAAACACTGATCCATTTTGTTTTGAAAAAATCTGGCAAAACAAGAATCTTTTCTTGACATTGCTCGGATTTCGTCAATTCTTTGTGTTTTCTTGCTTTTTTTTTTTTTTGTTTATGAGTCAGAGTCTCCCTAAATCACTAAGTTATCAAAGTTAAGTTAGAACTTTTGATCCTTCTGCCTCAGCCTCCTGCCAAGCCAGCATCACTACTCACAGCTCAATGAAGAGTTATTTATTTATTTATTTTATTTCTGACACTAGGCTATGTGGTAGCCAAGGCAGACACAGCATCACTGAGCCAGATCCCCAGGGTCACCATACGTCCAAGGCCCATCTAGCCTAAAAAGAGAGTACAAATCCAGTCTGTAGTACATGAAAACATACCTTAAAAACCAAGAGTTTTACAAAAAAAGTCAATTTCCTCCATGTTGATACAGCTAGTCTCAAAATCCTTTCAGACACAAAGTGGTCATTAGGAATGTAGACTCAGACCTAGACGCCACTTCCCAGCGTACAATTACAGCTGCATATTCTTTCTCAGTCTCAGTTTCCAGAACTGTACCACGCATACCATGGTAGAAGCTATCCTGTGGGAGTGCTAGGAGTTCTAAAGAGGACAGTACATCACCATCTACAGCACAGCACCTGCCATAGTACCTTTAGTTACAAATGCCTTTCCTCACTGGCAGTGTCTTCACAGTTCTCAAGGCCCACTTTGGAGGAAGAAGTTCAGTGACTCATGAGGTCATGCAGTTCTAGGATGGGGAAAACAAAGATCTTCTCTCCTCCCATGTATTGCTCTGGTGATGTCCACGCCTAGGTAGGCATCCTGCTGTCCTCAGTGCACAACACTGTCTTTGTGTCAATGCATCTCAAGAAACCTACAGTTTGGGGAAAAATTGTGTTTCAAAGCCTTATTACCACACATGACTACAAATTCATCACGTGCTCTACAGCCAAAAACTACACATCTGTACCTTAAAGAGGAGTTCTTTGAAAAAAGTCAAACTTTTTCTTCAAAGCCTTTAATATACATCTTTTTCTGATGTTTCTCAAGGCTACTTACTATCTTCCAAAGTATCATTTCAATCTTACCAAGTAGAGGGGAGAGTTTTAAGAGAGAGAGAGATAGTCTTATTTTACAGTAAAATTTTCTTAAGAACAAACTCTTGATGAATCAGAATATAATTAATCAGAATTCATTAATCATAATTGCCCATTCTTTAGAACTCCACATAAAGTTATAGCTCATAAAATTACATTATAGAGATATTTACTTTGGAAATGTTACTGCAAAAATGTCTACCTTCTAAACATTTGTATTTTATTTATAAGAAAATACTTTCTTCATTATGTCTCCTACAGATAAAGTCCACTTAATTTTCATTTAGACGAAATTTGAACAAGTCTATTTATCGTATTTCTAGAACTGAGATCAAAATTTTATTGGCCTTTGCCAAATTGATGAATTTAAATCATTTCTTTTTTTGTCTCTTGATTTCTTCAACTGCAAAATAAGGCTGGATAAATTTTTTAAAAATATTTTGGGTTTCATTTAAGGTTATATAATATGAATCTCAGTAGAGTGGTACCTTTAGTAGTTAACTCTCAGAAGTCAGAAGATAACATGAAGATATAAAATATTCATATACATAGTCTAAGTTAACTTACAAATTTTCTTAAATTGTCCCTTAAAGACAGGAACTGGCTTCTTAGAAACATCAAAACACAAAATTTCAGAACTAATTCTTATTTATCTGTAGGTTCCTTCTCCATGGGGCTACAAAAGCCAAGATCACATTTGAACAAGGCAAAGGACACAGACTATTCATTTTTCTCTTTTCATCACTGCCTCCTGACCTATTTTTTCTTTTCCTTTGTGCCAAACATTACATAATTGAACTTGAGAATAAAAAATTTAGTGTTTTAAAAATATATATAAACAGTTTTTCACACTTTTTCCCCATGTTCTGCCTATGGTTTAAATCTATACTACTTAAAAGAAGAATATAGGTGGGAAGCTTCTCTTGAGGGCACTATGTACAACAATGAACCGGTTTATCCAAGGAGAAAGGAAACAGTAACTCACTTGGCTAGTTACAAATGATACTATCAGGAGAAGAAAGTCAAATAAATTTGATTCCACTCTGTGTTTCCCCCTTCAAGATGAACACCAAAGATTTATTGTTTTATGAATATATTACAGTACAAATGATCTGAGACTCAAGAACTTGAAATGAGATTGCAAAAATTAGTTCTGGAATAGCCTATGTTTGTGAGACAGTAAAGAGTCAGGGTAGAGTGAATCAAAGCCCCAAATGATGGATATCCCAATGGATTAATATATATAAAAATGTAAGAGTTTTCTAAGGAAAATAAATTATACAGTAAATCATTATAGCTGATTTTAGTATAGAATTTTAAAAAATTTAGCCAATGGTCACATTCAATTAAGTTTCCTTTGATAATAAATGTTCTCATTTCTTTTGTTAAAAATTTGTTAATGGTATCTTGTTACAGAAACTCCTGGGACAATCAGACCTTTATTCTGACATTTGTTAACTAGGTAGGGATTATACTATGTATTTTAACCATTAACAATATTTTTTTTAGAATGCAGCACATTTTTCTAATTTAATCTTTATTGGTACATTATGAATCACATCATCATCACATTCAACACTGAGGGTTTGTACCAGAATATGACACAACTTGATTCTCATTTTTCCCCTTTTTCCCCTATGCTACAACCCCCCCATAAATACATAATCTTTGTTTACTTTTTTATTATTACCACATTCATTTTCCCCTCATTATTTACTCCTATACTCTCTTCCCTTTTAAATATTTTCTAATTCACAATATCAACTATACATTACTACACCTCATTTACAACTTCATTTTCTCACACCAGAGAAAAGATATATTTACACATCTGTGACCTTTATTTTGCTGATGAGGATGTCCTCAAGGTACATCCATTTGAGTATGAATGACTCAGTTTTAACATTTTTAATGGCACAGTAATACTCCATTCTATAAAAGAACCACACCTTCTTTACACAGGCTCCAGCTGATGGATATTTGAGTCGTTTCCAAGATTTAGCAATCACAAACTGAGTGCAGCACATTTTTTATGCTGCACCTTCTTCCTCCTCCTCCTCCTCTTCTTCTTCTTCTTTTTTTTTTGTTTTTAGAAATGGTTTCACTATATAGGTCAGGCTGGTTTTGAACTATGTAGGCCAAGCTTCCTCCAACTCACAGTGATCCTCCAGCCTCAGCCTCCTAAGTACTGGGATCACAGGTATGAACCACTATCCCTGCTCTCCTGATATTTTCATGGACTTCTTAAAACTGACATTATAAACAGAAGACTTATCCTATGAAATGAAAAGTGTGGTGAAAATTCATGGTGAAAAGTTCTCATGAATTCAACAGAAGCGTAGCAGAAGAAAATTGCTTTTGTGAGCACTTCCCAACGATGCCCTGGAAACACTTTCCTTATGAAATGCTTTGAAAAGTGTATCTATGAATCTATCTACAAGTGCATACATTATTAATTTCTTTTACAGGCCAGTGTACAATGACTTTGGGAAATGCTATACACCTTTTTTTTTTTTTTTTTTGGTGTGTGTTTGAGAATAAAAATCATTGCAACTTGTTCAAGGCTCCAAGAAACCTGAAGTAAAATTTGCTTAACTTTATCCTAATGTGTTTAACTCTTTTGGCTATGATTCTCTATTACCACACAGTAGCATTCTGTATAGCATACCAGGGAATGCAATTATGATGTATGTCTTAGTTGGCGAATGTGGAGTTCCAGAGTCAGCCATGCTTTAGCATTATTATAACTTTGGAATATAGAATGAATGGGCTTAGACAACAAATCCCAGATTATCATTCATTCATTCAGTCTTAGACTCTCTTGTTCAAAAATTTTGGCAATAAATATACTGCTAAGACTTCCCATGTGGGAAACATCACCTTCTGACCTGTTCGTGGCATTGAGAATTATCCTTCTGATCTTTCCCAAGGTCAAACTGGTCAAATCCTATTTCCTTTATGGATTTTATGGCTGTATGTATTATCCAATGGATCTTTCTGGTTTTTAATTCCAAATGCATTTATCATATACACAATTATGATAATGATTTCTAAATCTTTTACTGTTTCTACATCTTGATTTGATGCCTAAAAGTTTCAGGTCTTAAATGCCAAGGACTATATTTTATGTATTTCAAACTCATAGACCTAATGGAGTCTTAGTCCAATAAATCATTGTTCACTTGATATATGCAGCAGCACTGTACTCTCTGGCCTTTTAAGTTACATCATCCTAGACTGCCTGCAGTTGAGGGCAGTGCCTCCCTCCTTGAAATGCAGTAATCAATATTACATTTCCTAGGCTGTATTTATAAACAGGAAATTAACTGCCCTCAATCATTGTTCTAATTGGCCTTCAGCTGAGGTTTGAAAAGAAAGACCTCAGCCAGACAAAAGACTTTACTGATGGTATCAATCCATTTCTGGTACATTTGGTTTCACTGTAGTGGTGCCGTATGCAATAAAGAAGCACATTTAAATAGTCTGGGGTGGGGAATGTCGAAAATAGATTCCCTTGTCAATGAGCATGGAATCTTCCAGCTAATATTTATCTCTTGCTTGCATTTAAATCTCAAGAGAATACAGAAAGTATACTCTCCAGGGGGAAGAGACTCAAGGAAATAACCACTGTTTAATGAACCTAGGATTTTGGGGATCATGTTAGTTAACTGTAAATAATCTCCTGACATAAAAAAATGTAAATTTAGATGTGAATTGGCCTTTTCTATTTTAATGCATGAATTGTATGTTAAGTGTACTATCTGAGTTTCTTTGAATTACCAAATGCTCATCAAAGAGCTAGTCAGTACTTACCAACAGTTCTTTAGAACACAAGACATAGCCAGAAAAGGAATGAAAGAAAAAGAAAGGTACCCAGTTTCTTCCAGAGCAAGATGTGGTCCCTGAGATAGTTTCTGGAGCCTTGAAAAACAAAACTCATCTGAGAACCACAAACAAATAGAGAAACAACTGCCATACTGCTTGATTCTCACTTAAATGAACAGACTGTGTGTTTTTAAAGAAAAAAAGTTATCCTCAGGCACATCCAATTGTAGCAAGCTATGCTTTAAGACAGCAGGAAAAAAATAGACCAGGCGCTGTCCATTGAGACGATGGGATTTCTGTAACCACAAAGACACGTGTCTACTTTACATCTATATGTTCTGGCATTCAGAATAGTACTGGCCATATAGAACACACAGATTTAAACTTACAAGACAGAGAACAGGAGACAAGGAGAAGAGAAAGACAGAGGGACAGGGAAGAGGGCAGAAAGGAGCATTTTATCCAGAACGCCTGGGTTCAACTGATGCTACACCTCTCCGGTTTTTGGCATTCAATCAAGCATTGCTCTGACTCTTCTATTCTATGGTATCTGTTGCATAAAAAATAAAAAATCCCAATATATTCTGAAAGGGAATTATTTTATGCTGCATAATTAAGGTTAAATCATTTAAAAGAACAACAAAAATCATCCTTAGCCGCTTACAACACCCTCCTAAAATTCTAAAGGGCTTTAAAGCTAGCGAGAAAGGGAGGAATTAACATGGATTGAGACCCTATCATGTGCTAGTCACCGTGTGAGTGTTTTATAAGCTTCTCTGTGTCAAGCAATACTTTTAGGAATAAAACACACTCATTCCTGTTTTTGAGGTCACGATGAAAAAGGTTAAACTCTTATAAGGTAACTATGTTTATCTTTAAAATAAATCACCTCATTTAATTTGTATAGCATCTAATAAATGTGTTTACATTTTTACATAAAAAATTGGAGATGCAGAGATATAAAGGTGTCAATAATTCCTCCTCTGGACTGTATGAGATGGTAGACAAGACACAAAGTCTCTAGCTTGATAACTTGTACCACACATCCCAGAAGAGAAAACAATGTCACAGGCCTTTGATGGCCTCCTGGCTTCCACCTGGGGGCCACTAGCTAAATGCAGCGTTAGGACTGAAAGAATTCACATTTTCCCATCCCTGACAGGGGCACAGGAACAGGGCTCAGACTCTGAGTCTTCTGAGATAACTTGGTGCCTCTGTCTCAGGCACCAAAGAGGGAACATAATGTTATTTTTCACTTGTGTTTTCCTTAAAATTAGCCAAAGTACTGGTAAAAATTTGGAATCTTGGGGAGTATTCTGAAATATCTGAAGCCTCCCTGCCAGGAATGGTATTAAACAGATTTTAGAGGGCTGTATAAAATATTTACTCTTTTGTGATTTTTATGGAGATGACTTAATTTTGGAAGCTATAAAAGTTGCAGAACAAATCTAGATTCTTGTAAATTACTACTGCACATTCAATCAGTAATCACCAACTCAGCTTTTTAAACATGATAGAAATTTCAAGAGATCAAAAGTCTATAGTGAACTTGAAGAAAAAAGGTAAGTTTCAAAACAGGCTATTTTCAGCAATTCTGGCATAAAAGAAAAATAAGGTATCATTATAGGAATCTTTACCCTTTTGAAGAAAACGAGCTCCTGGATGGAATACGAGACAGGCACTTTCACACAACGAGGGCAAATGAGGGAGTTAGCACAGTGAACACGCTTTAGGTCTATTTTCCAGGAAAACAGCTAACTAAACAACGCTGAGACACAGGCGCTGAAAATATTTCCCTAGGCCCAAATTCAATATGACATGTTTATTCAGACGAAATTATTTTTGAATGTATTTTTTTCAAATATAAAAATGGACATTTTCCTACATCCTAATGACCAGAGCAGATATAATTACTAAATATATTTTAAATCGAAGAATTAAATTTTCCCAATGTACTAGCATCCTGGGGCTGCCGAAGCTAAGTATCTACAAGCGGGGTGACTTGCAGTGACAGAAACTGTCTCACTGTTTCAGAGGCTAGAAGTGAAGGTGAAGGAGATCATAAATCAGGGCGCACACAGGACTCCGAGACTGTTGAAACCTGAGCACCAGCTGCCTTCTTTGCCTCTTTCAACTTCTACTCCCCGCATTACTTTTGTCTTAACACTTTGTCCCTCATTCATATCACTCCTTTTAAACTTTATGATGAACAGCAGTGAGAAAGCAGGCTGCCCTTTCTTAACTTTGCTTGAAATATCTCTTCTGATAAATAGCCGAAGTCGTGGTTTAGGAGTTTAACTTCAGCCCAGCAGCAGACATAATTCAGCTCAGTTTCCTGCCACTGGATGACAAGAACTATCTTAGCTCTGTTGTCCAATAACAAGCTTCTCATCTGTGAAGACCTCACTAGAAGCCCGTTTGATCTTCATATACTTCACAACAGACACGTGTCACAGGCTATGCGTTCCCTGCAATGATGAGATTTCTCTGAAGTTCTCCTTCCCCCAAGTCCTCCCCCAGAATGTCCTCTGGTCAGTATTTCTATTAACAATCTTTGAACATAATCAGGTTTTTCCAACTCCATGCTCTTCCAAAATCTGTGTTGTTTCCTAGGACACATGTCACAAACACAACCTGGAAAGCCTCAAACAACATCTGATTCTCAGTTTCAGAGGCTAAAAGTCTGATCCAAGGGGCAGTGGGGCACCTGCCTTCCAACAGGCTGAGGGCAGTCCTCCGTGCTTCTTCCTGGCATCTGCCCCATACTTACGTTAGCCGCTCCTCTGCCTCTGGTGTGTCCTGTGACATTCCTCCCATGCGTCTCTGATTTTACATGACATTGTTTTCTCCCAGAAATGAAACCGGTCCCATTAGAATAGGGTCCCTTCCCTCATCAACTCACCTTGACGTGTTTACATCAGCAAAGATTCCATTTCCAAATAAAGTTACATTCTAGATACTGCAAATTAAGACAGGCAAATCTTTATGTGGGGTATAATTTTTTAACGAATATGCAAAGTATTAATTTATGCCCTCTCGATTCAAGATTATCCTGTAAAGTGTGCTTTTGAACAGTGAGTGGTAAGGATTTCAAACCCCTTTCTTTTCATGGACAAAGCAAGGAGAAGGAGCTTTCATGGCTTTTGCTTGCTGCACAGCGATCGCAGTGTGGGTGGAGGACTTGCAGCGGGCTTCGCCAGCCCCATCTCCAGTGGGACCAGTCTCACAGCAACACTGCAGCCTCTGCGGGCCTGACAGTCTCCCGTCAGCATTTTCTTGACAGGCATATCAGTGAGTCCAGCTCTCCTGCCCTGGCAGAGCCTCGATTCCCTTTTCAAGCCCGCACCTGGCTCTTCTGAAGCCAGGAGGGCTCCCAACCCACCGTGGTTTCACTTCCTCAGTATGGTAGACCTGTGCATCTGTGTCGTGTATCTGTGTCTTTCTCGTTCCACTTTCACACCACCATTTATTTGCTCAGGCTGTTCCCCTTCCATATTGGAAGGTTACTTTCTATTCAACCAAGGCTTGTTGCTCAGCTCCAGTCTGGATAAAAGACTTTGCTTTCTGGTGACCTAAGTAACACTTTCCTTCTCCAAGAGAGTCTGAACTTAACTCGAGGAGAATGCCTCATCCAAGTTCAGCCCCCTCGGAGGCTCTTTGTAGACTTAGTGTATCCTTTAGATTATTTTATGTCCTACACTTTTTCATCAAAATTCAATAACTCTTTAGATTAAACTTTCCTCCTGTATTATTTTCTCTCTTATAATTAGGCTGGTATAGGCACAAAATGCTTTTATATGGATTTCTTGTATGTGCACTGGACCAATAACACTGTGGATTTTAAAAACAAGATATTATATACTGGAAATGGAAGAAAAAGAAATAATACTGTGTGCAGTCTCTTCTAATTCTATTCTAAAATAGCTTGGGAATCATAACTTATTTACAGACCTGTGCATCTTTCGAAAGTATGCAATGGAATGGGAAACCAACACCACAGTCCAGGCACCAAACATTTCTATGCCCCAAAGACTGTCCACAGCCTTCTGCGCTTCATTCTCTTCTGTCACCCTTGGCCTCAGGCAGCCACTGATTTTCATTCTGTCACTACAGATTAGCTTTCACGTTGTAAAATGTTGTGCAAATCAACTCTGCAGCGTGCACTCTTTCGTGCCCAGTTTCTCTCACATAATGTAATTGTTTGAGGATTTGAGTCACCCCCGCTGTTGCATGTAACAGCAAATTATTTCTTTTTATTGCTGATCAGTTGCGCTGTATGGGTGTTTCATGAAGTTTATCTCTGTGTTTCTCAATCTTGGTCCCACTTCCAGTTGCATTAAAAAAACCTTCATTGTTCTGTGTATTGTGGGGTGTTGAGCAACATCCTCAGGCTCTCCTGGATGCCTAGAGATGCATCTCCCACTTGACCCAGCAACAATGTCTGCGGACAATGCTAACTAGTACCCTGGACAGAGAGACCTTTCTGGGAGTGAGGACTAGGTTATCCACTCATCCGTTGATGTATATTTGTATGATTATGGACTGACATGAATAAGATTATTCTAAATATTAACCTTTCCTTTAATAACATCCACAATACACAACATTCTAGCTGGAATCAAGCCCTGGAGATGGTGAAATAATCACTACTTTTCTGTGACTAAACAAACGATACACTTGCCATCAAGTTCTCTCCATGAGAAAGAAATCATGTGTCTTCTCTGCACAAAAGCACATGTGACATTGACCCAAATAGGGCATCATCTTATCTCCTCTTCAAATTTTTCTCCTAGAATCACGTTATTCTACTTACTTTCCCCAAGACACATTTTAACCTGGCAATAACACTTTCAGAATGCAAAATTCAAAACTGAGTCAGATAATAAGAGAAGAAAGAGGTCTAAGTACAATTATTTTGCTCTGCGTAACCTAAGGCTGAGTTGGTTCACAGCAAACTTAGGGGAAAGTCACTTTATCTCTAATCATTTTTAATGCTAATTGATATTAACGATGGTGTTTTACTCCCTTCTTGACTGATCTAGGACATGACATGAATACACAATTTCGCATTTCCCTATATTACTTTCCTTTTTGACATGAGCATCCACACCATTTTGTCAGTGTCAAATTGAATCTTGACTGTATCATTCATGGCAGAACTTTGATTTTGGGCCTCCGGAATTTATTTAAAATAATGTGTAATTCCTGTGTTTAAAAATCAAAACTGAAAAAGGAAATCCAAGGACTCTGTCAGCTTTCTCTATGCGGCCAAACTGTGAACTGGGTACCAGAAGTACAAGGAAAGAATGATGGGCAGGGCTGTCTCGGGAGTTTGAGGGGAGATCCTGTAACTTCATATTGTGCCTAACACAGCTTCCAGCATCAGGTTACTGGGTTTCAAACCTCAGCCAAACCCTGTGTTGATTGTGTTAGCTTGAGCAAGCAACTGGTGCCTCTGTACCTCACTCCACTCCTCTGCAAATCTGTAATGAAGTATTATTACAGGATTGTCGGAAGACTAACTGAGGCAGGTTACTAAAAAGCTCGAGCACCGGCGGGGATAGAGTAGAAGCTCAGTAGAGACCAACAGTTTCATTAACTGCTGAAGAACAAGGCAGAGACAACCCTCTCAGCCATTTCCTAAAGATGTCACTGACTTCTCAGAGGAGGTAGAAGAGTGAGAATCGCTGCTCTGCACCCTGCGGTAGTTCACGACCTCTTTCTCCACAGAAAGCTTAACAGTTCAGGCAGTAAGGACGCAGCTAATCTCTCAGAACTTTTGTCTTTGTGGTAAAACTTTAGTTATAACAATGCCCCCAGGCTTAGTAACAAACTAGAGCTGGAGGACAGATTTCTCTGTGCCCACTAAAATTTCAAGTCCACCATCTGTACTTTTAAGTGATTCTCTCCACTGCTACCTGCTGGAATTTGATTGAAAAGTGTTGCTGGGATTGGGTATCTGGAGTAGACAGACTGGCACTTACAGAAAATGCCCTAACGAGGCAGATGCTGGGCACCCCCTGAACATGCAGCTGCTAATCGCATGCTCACAAACTCCTCTGGGGACTCCTTGCTGGTTGATATCCACGCATTAATCAAAGCCCTTTGGTTACCAAATTCCAGCCAGCCATGAGCTCATCTAATTGTCCTGCCACCCAGATCATGCTTTTCCATCTGGTCCATGTGTTTGTAACGAGAGACTTTGTCAAATGCCTCACTGAAGCCAGACTCCCTAGTCTACGGCATTTAAGTGATCTACTAACCAAACTATCATTCACAGTTGATAAAGGCTGTTGGAAAACAGTCCGATGACAAGAGAGAAAGAGAAACAAGGGAGAGAAAAAGGGAGGGAAGAATGATGAATGAGGGAAAATAGAGAGAGAAGGAACAAAAGAGAAGAAAGAAGGGAGAAAATGATTGTACCAGTCTGTATCTCTGCAGACAGGAAGCAAAAAGCTACTTTCTGGAACAGTAGGATTCTGAGCAAATTTTATTCATTCGTATTTCATGTCTTTTCAAAAACTTTTAAAAGATATGACTCTAAAAGTATGAAAAGGAAATCCTCCCTATCACAGAGAGACAGAGAGATGGACAGACACACACACACCAATTTGTCTCTCACACGGATTCCTCTTTTCTTCCTTTCAATTAGTTTTAATAGAGGAAAGAAGGAAGGACAGGGGGTACAAAAGAAGTAAGATGTGTCACTGTGTCACATTCACGTATTAACTCCGCATAAGGAATGTAAGCACAGGCTGCAAACTAGTACTCATAAAAATTAAAAAAACCTGAAAAACATATTAAAGTTAATTAAAAAGAATTTCATGTGACATAGTTTAAAAATGAATGCCTTTGCTTTGTTAGACCTTCTTCTTCACATAATACAAGAAAATACTTTGAATAGTTTTTTTTAAAGAACTCTCAACTGGGACACAAACATTATTTTCCAAGAGAACCGTTAAATGATCTTCCAGGGAATGTCTCAGCTTGCTATACATGATCTTTCCTCAAGATGATTTACATCTGCCAGAAACATTAAGCCTGAAGAATGGATGGCTCTTTAACATGGCTTTTAGAACTCTTCCTGAACCCGATTCCCACCTGCAAAACAAGTCTTCTTCCAGCATGCACAGGGCAGTGTACGAGCTGGGGCAGCAGTTAAATACCTCTGCACCCGGTTTCCCATGAAAGGTGCAGACATGAAAACTGGGCCGTCATACTGACCAACCTGCCAACAAGTTGCCAATCCAATCTCTGGGGGAAATGGACGATCCAAACACAGCATGCTGAAGC
Organism: Petromus typicus; assembly: GCA_004026965.1. Taxonomy (NCBI): domain Eukaryota; kingdom Metazoa; phylum Chordata; class Mammalia; order Rodentia; family Petromuridae; genus Petromus; species Petromus typicus. The sequence continues at coordinate 3,032 of PVIR01004411.1, read as the reverse complement.
TTATCGGTTGAGAACGATGGAACAATTCTGAAATATTGCAACATCTGGGATTGGGCTTTTCACTCTGCTAAGGTGTTGAGAGGTACTGAGGACAGGGTACTCTTAGAAAGTGGTTCCCTGATGTGCCTATCCTCTCTCTCACCTGGAGGTGTAGGTTTAGGCTTTCAGAGTCTAAATAAATATAACCATCTATCGTAAAAGTCTACACTACCCCAACCACATACACATACTTCACAGTAAGACCAGCTCTGGGGAAATTCTGCAGTTGAAAGGTTTTATTTTTTTATTTTCCTACTTGTCCTCTTTCTCTCCTGCTGGTGAGCATTCCTGGCCTAACTCCCTTCACTTTTCCTTCTTAACTCATTCAATGAATTCACAGCACAGGGGTCTCACAGGAAGTGTGCTACTTACTAGAGACTCAGTTGGAAGGAAATTCAAAGTTAGTTCTGCTCGTAAAATTCATGCTCTTGAGTGCAACAAACATGGTTCAAGAAAAATGACAAATGAACATAAATTTGAAACTGAGGGAAAGTAAAGAAACCGATGTCCTGTCTGCCTCTGTGTATTACATTAAGATGTAGTTTTGGAGGCAAACATGCTCGATCCTCTGGAGAGGATCTTCCTGATAGTGCTGCATTAGGAAGTGAGGGTTTGATCCCACAGAGGAGACAGTGCAAATGCTCTGGGTGAGGCGCTAACATCCTTACAGAGATGAAAAGAAGGACCTGAAAACTCCTCTCCTCTCCTCTAAGCATTCTTATGGATTAAGTCTTCTGCGCATGTGCAAAACTATGGAGAGTCCCTTACACTTGAACGGGCACCTGCAAAACTTGGAGTTGATGCATATGCAGAGATGAGCCTGTTTCAACCAGATCATTATAGCTCGTGCAACTCCACCCTGCGCAAAGATGAGATTGCCATGGGAATCCTGTGGAGAACTCGCTGCTGTTCAGTGCTGTGCCACAGACCACACCAAAAACAAAATGACACAGCCACTTTTCATTGTCATGTTCTGATTGATTGATCAATATAATTCATCCTCAACAGAGAGCCGTAATGAAACAGATCTTGTTTTCGCTTGTACAAACTGTGGCACGTAGTGAAAGAGAAACTAAAATTCTGGGCAAGTGCAGAAAAAGTTTAATCAATGCACACACAGTGAGACAGTGGATTGTGGGACACAATGTAGAACAAAGTTCTGATCAGCTGGCGCCACACCAGCCCACGTGGGCGGTGCCTCAGGGATGGCTGAGCTGTCCCTGGGGAGGCGAAAGAGGGAAAGAATGACTTGAATTAAGGACTGATTGATTTTGCAAAGGTAGAATACACATTCAAGGCACAGGCCAGACTTTGTGTAATACCACTGAATCTCATGCACCTCACTTTCCTGTCCTATATATGGAAATAATAATGGTGTTTACACTAGACAAGTAACAAGAGTCAAACATAATATTCAAGCATTTAAAATGGCACCTAATATGTGTTAAATACTCAGTAACAGTAACTATCATACATTCAAATGTTTTCTAATATTATCAGATACTGAAGCATCTGTACCTACCACTGGAGTATTTCTAGTCTATGTGCCATGCCAAATTTTTAGGAGAAAAATGAATTATGATTAAGACAACATGACCACGCAGCCCTACAAGATTTGTTTAGGGGATTCTGAAACTGTGAATTATTTCTGCTCATACTGTGTTCACAGAATATAAAATAATCACTCATCTGTGTATTATATTACATTAGACAGACTGATACAGAAATTTTCATTTCTGAATGTTCAAAGTGTCCAGATATTGGCCATTGTGTACAGTTTTGTCTATATGGGGAAATAAGATATCTCTGATCTCAGAATTTAAGGAGACTAGATTCTGACTAGCAGTTTAAGTTCTCCCACTAACGTATTTATCTCGTAATTCTGTGGTCTTTACCCCCCCTTGTAGAGTCTCTTCTTCACTCAACACCTTTTTAGTATTTTAAGCACTTACAAGTGTTCTTGTGGGTTGAGTTCATCTCTGTCATTGGTGTGAGGAGATCTGGGATAAAGTTCTAGTTTGACACTCTGATACGTGACCTTGGAAAATTTTGGTTAAAACACCTGGGCCTTGGTTTCCTCAACTAAAAGGCACTGAAGCTGAGGGCCCCTAGACCTCTGGCAGCTCTCAAATTCCATGATTCTATGTCTGGGCTCGAGTGTGAGAGGCTTGGGATTCATCTTCTTTCCTGTATTATCCCAAACCCATAAAAATCATTCCATTCCAGGAATTCTACCAAGGGCTAATTTGCACAACAGTAATTCTAACCCAGCCAGCTTTTTCCTGGACCCAGTTCCCAAGGCCAGGGTAGGGAGGTAAAACTCTGGCCATCTGCTTCCTTTTTTCTACAGGCTCTGGTTTAGAATGGTTGCCTAGTATAAATTTAATTAGGAGAGTAAATCTGGTGGGGGAAATTACAAAATTCATTGCAAACCCAGAACATAAAAGACACTTTCTGAACAAGATTTTCTTTCCTCTGCAATCCTGAAGCTGACTGACATTGGGATTTTTCTTCTCCTTCCAATAATCTCACCAACTAGTTCTCTTCAGTCCTCTCACCTTGTGAAACCTGAAGGTCAATGCGGAAATTTCTCCTACCCTGCCCGCCTCTGTGGCTGACTTTGTCTGTCTCACAACACCTTTTCCTTTCTTTTTCTAAATGCTCTCAAATATACTTCACTTTCACCATGTCTGTACAGAACACTTATTTCTGCTGGCCAGCACCTATTCTTCTTTTGAGAAAACCAATTCAGTTTTGCTCTGAGGTAAAGATCTATGTCTCTGTCCCCTGGGGCAGAGTTAAGAACTTGGCTGACCCATTTTGTCCATTCAAGTAAAGATCTTTTTGGGACCAACTATTTGCCAACCACTTGAGGATACTGGAACAGAGTGAAAAAGATGTTTGCCTTTTTGGACATTATATTCTTATAGGGGATCCTTGAGATTAGGTTGAGTTTTTACATATTTCCCTCCCTAGTACTAATGCACTGCATA
>PVIR01004410.1:0-72546 GCA_004026965.1 Petromus typicus | reverse complement strand
CAAGCTGTTCCTGAGATGCTCTGAGGGTATCACTCCCTTCAGATCTCAGGAAAGGGCCCCCTTTCCCAACAGTTGGTAGAGAAGCAGTTTTTCCCCCTGATCCAGCCTTTTTTCACCCTCAGCTGCAAAGAACATCACTTCAGGGACCAGGTTTTGAGTTCAGACTTTTCTCAGATACCTACTAAGGTAACTTTGGGTTTCATTTGAGAAGTTTTCCACTTGATCTAACATAAGTGAGGATATGATGCCAAATCACTGTCTCCACAGTAAAGTTTTCTCACAGTCTCTTAAAACACAATTCCTTACATATTCAAGATGAACCTATATAGTAGAATTGATTTTAAACCATTTCCTTCCAAGTCTTATGTTTAGCATCTTTCTTCCAAATGGAGGGAGGACTTGCTAACCTCTCTATTCTTTTCACCAAAGGCCTAAGCGACAATTCAAGATAATAGGAAGAGTTAAAGTTAACATCCTGGTAAAATGGGATATTAGATTATTTATAAAGACCAAATGAGGTCATTTAGAGATTTTTGTGGTTAATAAAAAAGAGAAATAGACTCTAATAAGTGGGGCAACTAGTCAATTAACAATGAGGAAAAGATTTGAGGAATAACAATTGTCATGCTTGATAGCATCAGCACCTACTACAAGGCATCAGTGCACTTACGGAAATGTTGTTGTCCAATCCAGTAATATGGAAATGAGAGTAATATGGAAAAAAGAGAATAGTCTCAGCTTCCTAGTCCTGTGATAATAATTAACAAAATGCTTCATAGTGTAGAAGGTATGAATTGGTGGTCAAAGCCTGCTGAACAAAACAGATTAGGTGGAAAAGGAGGGACATTAGCAACCTCAGGTGTGCATGAGGAATCCATTCACAGAAAAAAAAAAAAAGTGTGATATGGAGTTTAAGTAAATTTCCCCTAATGCTCTGTAACTCCAAAGGAAGATGGGGTCTGGACTGAGGTCTGCCCCACTGAGAGGAAAGTGAAATAAGCTAGAGATGAATGACTACGGACCCGAATGAAAATAGGAAGTGAGGTTTATGTGAAATGGAATGCTGGGAGTGTGTGCATCAAGCTTCGGAGTTGAAGGCTGATGTCAAAGTTCGCTAATGCAGTACGAGGGTGGTTGCACAACTGAGGTGCCAAAGTAGAGTTACATTTCGTTGGAAGAGAAATAAATCAAAGGACTGACTCAGTCTGCTGTTTACTTGATCTTTTTTGAGGGCTGTATCCACCTGAGGAAAAACTAAAAGACCAGGTGAAAAGTAGAGAGTCTACTACCTTAGGGCGGAAAAGAGATATCAAAGAACTAAAGGGATACACTCTGGAAGGAGATCAAAACTGGTGGCAAAAGTGAAAAAATAGTTAATGTGGGTTTTATAGAGAACTGGAGATGATGGATGCGAAGTATGAGAAGTAATTGTGAAGTAAAATGGTAAATTTGGGGCAATGAGTCACCTATGAGGAACTGGGTGAGACACCCGGCTTTCACAGAAGGGAGGAGACCATCACCCAATCTGAGTATTTCTAGAAAAGTCCTTCCTTGTCACCCAGTCTCAAGTGACTCCTGTCTTCATTAATTTGCCTTCACATTAGCTTCTTTTGTTTTCTTCCTGGTACCTATCATTATATAGAACTAATCTTACTTGTTTTCAGCACCTTATGTATCATTAACACATGAATCCTAGGAGAGCAGGCGCTTTGATTTGTTGCTGTAGTCCCAGGGAGAGCAGAGTGGTTCAGTCATTGCTCAGTAAATATGTTTCAGATGAATGCCTGAGTTAGAATGTATCTTGGAGGTATAAGAATCAGTTTGAAAATATATGGAACAGACCCAAACAAAGATTTTCAAGTTCTGTAAACAGAAATCTCCAGAAAGCAGAAGTTAGTGATCTAGGAATCAACAAGCTACTAAGTTGAGTTCAATATGGAAAAATAATTGGAGTTTAGAACTCTATTCTTTCTTGGAATCCCTGGCATTTTCTGAAGACTACTCTGGACTTCAGTGAGCTGTGGCTCCTTTACTATTCAGATCTGTGTATCACTTTGCTCAATTCTTATTGAGGTAGGTTGACAATGGCATATTGTATCTCTATTCCTCTTAATACATTTTCTTTTTCTTTTCTTTCCTTTTTACTTTTTTTTTTTTAGACTGGCCTTGAACACACAGTGGTCCTGCTGCCTCAGCCTCAGAGTGCTGGGGTTCAGAGGTGTGTCGGTATGCCTGACTTTATCATGAAATTATCAATGACTAGTATTTGGAAAATGACCCATATTTGACCTCGTATTTTCTTCATAATAAATGAAGAGTTAATTTACTTCTGTAAATAATTTTGTATTTCTAAATAGGAGTTGTAGTATACTATTGGATGGAGAAGCTCACAGAATAATTACCTTGACTTTCATGGTTGAAATGGTACATGAGAGAATGAGTAATATGAGAAAAAATCTAAAGTCTGAAGCAAGTATAGGAGTCAGTGTTGAGACAGGTAGAATTTTTCTTTTGTCCTATTCATATTGGAAACTGGTTTGAATTTAGATTAAATAAACAAGGCAATTTAAAGATTATACTAGATTTTCTTTGGGTTTTGTACTGGAGTTATGAAACAAAATGGCTGCTCAGAACAATACTGTGTGCTTCACTTCCTGGGAATGAGGTCATCTGATGAAGCTTCATAAACTCCATAGTTCTAAGAACTTTCCAGAATTTCTGGTCTTGTCATAGTTTAGAAAATAAAGTGAAAGTACTAGGTCCTGGAGTTTGTATTTAAAGCTTATTTAGACCTGATGGAACTGAAGAAAAGAAAATCACCCAAATACTTAAGAATAATTGATTCTCTAAATTCTGACCAAATAGTTTGGAATGGTTGTTTATCTTAATATATTAGGACTCATTAGATAAAACACAGGAATTGCCAGAGAGGATTAGTGGGAGTTCATTTTGTTTGTTTGTTTACATTTGCTTACTGGGATTTATACTTTCAGTCTCAGAAGGAGGGATACAGCAGTGACTGATCTGAAAAGAAATTAATTAAAATATAGGAAAGCAAGGGATTTGGTAAATGATCCAGATTAAAACTTTAAACAAACATGGGAGCAATTCTGACAACAAACAAAATTTAAAAGCTTGATGAAACAGGAATTCTGTCTGCACACACAGTCTCCTCACAGGAACTTGGAATGTGTCTCTTCCAAGCACCAGTGTGACAAGACACAGTCCCCAGGAATCCACACCACAGACTGTGTCACACAGTGGTGAGGGCTGGAGTCCTCTCCTCTGAAAGTGTTGGTTTCACACAAAGACAGATTACTTCCGTGCAGATCTTAGGCAAATGACTTTGCTTCCCTGAACTCTTGTTTTCTCATCTGTGAAATCAAGATAATAATAGAATCCAACACATATAGGATTGCTGTAGAGACTTAGTGAGAACATCCCTATAGTAATACCTGGCTTTCATAAATATTACTTTCACACCACGATCATAATCCTCATCATTGCCATCAATATCATCACTTCTAGTGTTTCTCACAATGCCTGGCCACAGTAACTATTCAGTAAGTGTGTAAGGACTGAGGGACTGAAAGCATGAATGTCAGTTAAATTGAGGATTTCTGCCAGCTGCCATTACTCTGGAAGTCTTTGAAAAGGGTGTAACATTGAGCCACACCCTTTGGGCTATGCCACATAGGTAAATGTATGAAACACATTCAGTATAAAAAGAAAAATCTTAAAGATTCTGCACACTCTGGATAGACATTTGAGTACAGAGAAAATTTCTTTACTCAACAGAACAAAGTCAATAACTGAAAGAAGACAAAGGACTCTTCCTTTGTCTCAGGGATATAACCAGAAGTGGTAGGTAATGAGTAGACTCCATGACCCACAGTAGAGTCGTGACTCGGGTCCAGCCAGGCATTGCTGTCCAAACTGTAAACCTAGTGTTTTTGACTTTCATTCTTGACAATAACTAGGTACTTTGCATATATGTATTTTTATTTTCATATGCTGCCTTAATGGATTTCATCATTGTTGATGAACTGTACCACATCTTTCAAATAGTGGAAAGACAAAATAGTGTTATCTTCCTCTTGACTGGCCATCTAGGGTGGGGTCCCTGTAAGTGGGAGAGGCAAGCATTATGAGGAAAATGCCTTGAGAATATGTAACAACGAACAACACTAGAGGAGTGCAAACATCTCTGAGGTAAAATACAAGATGTGGGAGGGAGCCTGTAGCAAAATTTCCATTCTCTACCTTTTTAACTGTATCTGGTCTGATTCAGGAAAATGAGAAGTGAGTTTTGAATAGTGATGCACAATGAAGGAGTAGTGGAGGGAAATATTTCAAAGTAAAATTTCTTGGGGGGAAATGAACAAATTAAAAGCCAGAAATACTTTGTCTCAGTCCACATAAGAAACATGAGGCAAGGGACTTGAAAACCACACATTGTATTTGAAACACAATGTTTTATCCAATGTACTTCCAGCCATCTCATGTTTATTTCTCAGAGACCCAAATCCCTTAGTGCCTTTTAAACTTTGTGAAATTTGAAGAAATTGGAAATTCTCTGTGTCACTGCTGAGCATGTTTTTGTCCTACTTACTCCACTATCTATACTTGCCCTCACATATTTGTAAAATGCCTGCCTTTGGTCAAGAGATAAATCCCCCCCCGCCAAAGCTCATATCACTGATTCCACACACTAGTTTCTTCCCATTGTCCATCTAATTTATGACCTCATGCATGTAACTCCCCATTCTATGACAAGTCAGGATAGGAAACATAAATACAAGATCCTGTCTCTTGAGGGGCTCAAAATCTAGTGGAAAAGAGAAATTATTATATAATGCAATGAGACATGGTCTCCGTCATATCATACTGTTTTATATACTATGTTGTATAACACACATTAAACTGTTCTTATCAGGTTTTAAGGTGCTAGAGTCTTCTAGAGTTAATTTCTAGGATTTTTTGTTTGGACTTGAACAAAGAATTGATGAGGGCAAAAGGCTTTACATTTTTTAAAGGGAGGAAAAGTTCTGCAGAGCACAGAAGCCAAGAGTTTAGCAGCGGCCATCCTTTGTACATCCAACTCTTCTAGCTGATGTCAGATCTAGGTCAGCTTATCAAAAATCTCCTTGAATTCACACAAGAATAATTTAATACAGTATTCTCTGATAAGTCTCATGTACAGAACTTTGAGAACGATTTTTCTGCATGTTTCTTGGATTAAATTTTTGAGGTTTTTTTTTAGTTTTTTGAGACAGGGCCTTCTTTCTGTAGTTCAGGCTGGTCCTGAGCTCAGCCTTGAACTAACAGCAATCCTCCTGCCTCTGCCTCCTGAGTGCTAAGATCACAAGCATGAGCCACCTCTCCTGGCTTGGATTCCATTAATGACAGGTCATGAATCCCCACATGCCTTAATCTCCTACCCCATTATAGTACAGTCTTCCTGGAAAGTATTACCTTCCAAACAGAAGAATCAGAGCTTCCTTCTGATTCCTCTGTCAGTTAACTGGTTGACTTTGGGCTTATCTGTGAAACTATAATTATACTATCTACTTCCTGTGTAACTGACAATGAAATGAAATATTTTATAATTTAATTTTCCTTTTTTGCTGTTGTCAACATACAACTTGTAGTAAATTCCATAAAATATTGTTTTGGCTTCAGATAGCTTAAAAGCTTGTCTAGATTAAAGCTATACCATATAAAAATTTAAATATCTAATCCATTGCTACATGGCGCTGTAATATAATAAGAAGACTTTTTTGACCAGGTAATTTTTAGGTCAGGGCAAATAGAAATATTGGCATGAGAATAAGGACTTCTTCTTCTTTATTTTTGTTTAATTAATGCATTTATCTGAAGATTAAATTTGACCCCATATACTTATATACTTTATCACTGAAAATCTGTCCTTTTGTTCCATTGATAAAAGTTTTCTAAATACTTACTGAGGTATTTCTGAAGTCAGTAGGGTTCTGTCTTGCTTTAATTCTTTTCTCCAGGACCAAGTTAATAGTTACATTGTAAATCCAGTTCTGAGTTCCTTTTCATTTAAATGGAACATAAAGTGGCAAATTTCCCCCTAATCTGTACAAGAGAAATCAAAGTAGACTGCTTAATAAAGAAGGTAGATTTAATTTATTTGAAAATATTATTGATTCTTCTTTATAACTTAATTTTCAATGTTAATGGAGAAAGAGTATTTAGGTCACAATATTAGTTGGGTAGCCCTTTCATAAAGAAATATCAATGAGTGGGTTCCTTAAACAAGAGAAACTTATTTTCTTGCCATTTGGAGACAAAGCCCAAGAATGAAGTATCAGCAGCTTGGTTTCTTCCGAGGTTCCTCCTTTCTTTATTGATAAGCATATCTCATTTTGTAGTCAGATGTTTTATTTTTCTTCTGAGTTATTACTGTGCTGGGGTTTTTCTGTGTCCAGATCTTTCTTCTCTCTCTCTCTCTCTCTCTCTCTCTCTCTCTCTCTCTCTCTCTCTCTTATTTTTTTTAGTTTTTTGAGACAAGGTCTTGCTTTGTAGTTCAGGCTGACCCTGAACTCAGCCTTGGACTCACAGCAATCCTCCTGTCTCTGCCCCTCGAGTGCTGGGATTACAGGTGTGGGCCACCACTCCTAGCACTGTGGTTGTGGTACTGATTGTTGGTGGCTGTGAGTCTCCACACCCAGCATTATTGTATGTGGTTACTGGAGATTGAACTCAGGACCTTGCACTTAGAAGGCAGGTGCCGGAACCACTGAGCTAAATCCCCTGCCCCAGATTTTCTCTTTTAATAAGGATTCTATTCATGCTGTATTAGCTCTTCATCCCTGACATCCTCATTTTAACCGAATCAGAGTTTTAAAGTCCTTGTCCTAATGGTACTAGGAATTAGGAACTCAATATATAAGTTTATTTTGAAAGGAGAAGAGGCAATTCATGCCATGACAACTGCAAATGAGTATCAAAGGAGAGGAATTAAGGAGCATGCTACATTTAAAGCAGCGGATATGTGGAAACAGCAGTTCTTGCAAAACTCAAGGTCTTATGTATATAGGGGTGGGGAGTTTTCAGGGTGGGGGTGACGGGAAAAATGAGAATCAAGTCATGTCATATTCTGGTACAAACTCTCAATGTTGAATGTGATGTGTATTCATAATGGACCAATAAAGATTTGAATTTAAAAATTTAAAAATAAATAGAACAAACGTGGGAACCCACACAAAACATTATCCAGTTATATGAATGAGCAGCATAAACTAATGACTGAGTGGGGAAAAAATGAAGTTTAGTGAACAGCGTACACTTAGCCAGGTGGAAATATGAAAGAAATTTGCAGGATTGAGAAAACATGAAAACTGATCTTTTGAAGGTGATGAAGATGGTGGATTTTCTGCACATGGAAAAACATTACCACAGAGCAGAACATTAAGCTCATAGACCAAAGCTGCCAATGTGCTGCTATAACTGATAAAATAACAGGCTATAGTTACTTGGTTATTTTCAAGTTTGCCTCCTGGCAGCTTAATTTATTATGTAAACTCCAGTTGTTGAAATGAGAAGATATTGGGCTGGGGATTTAGCTCAGTGGTTCCAGCACCTGCCTTTACAAGTTCAAGGCCCCGGATTTGGATCCCTGGTAGCCACATACAATGCCTGGTATGGAGACTCACACCCACCAGCAATTTGTACCACATACCACCATGCCAGGTGTGGTGGCTCACGCCTGTAATCCCAGCACTCAGGAGGCAGAGGCAGGAGGATTGCTGAGTTTGAGGCTGAGTTCAGAACCAGCCTGAACAACAAAGCAAGACCCTGTCTCAAAGGAAAAAAAAAAAAAAGAAAGAAAGAAAAAGAATATATAATTGAAAGCATTTGTAACTGAATACTCATAAAGTCTAAGCTCTTGTTTCCTGAAAGAGGAAAAGAAAATTTCTCACTATATATTCCTTAAGTACTAGTCAAAAATCTACATCTGTAAATGTCTTTTATGTCTTCAAACCCTGGGACTCAGATATTTTACAGAAGACTTTAAATCCCTGTAGACCTGCCAGACTATCAGCTTAATACAGAAGTTCCCTTCCAAGATGTGTGGAGGAGAGAAACGGGCTGCAGCTTGCTCCCTGCTGGCCCACAGCCCACAGCTGCGTCCTTCCGAGGGGGCCCAAGCAAGGCAGCTACTGAATGAGTCTGAAGAGAAAACCCTTTGGGATTCGTATACCTGATGAGCCACATTCCCAAAAGGGAATTTTCTTCCTTTGAGATAAAAATTAAACTGGATTTTAACTTTTTTTTTCCCTACATAAAAAGATGCATGCTAGGAAAAATAAATCTAACAATAAAATAGGATGCAAAGAACAAGATAAAAATGATTGAAAAACTCCTTCCCCTATTTAACCATTGTTTATTTGTATGTTTGTGTGACTATGATGTTCAACATCACTCAATAAGGTTACAAAACTGTACAAAATGAGATCACACCATACTGGTTTATTAGCATCCTGTTTTGTCATTTAATAATAAGTCCTAGACACCTTCTTATATCAGCATATTTAAACCTACCTTGGTACTTTTAATGGCTGCATACTACTCCTTTACTAGCGTGTTAGCACCGAATCCTCTAAGAAGGACATTGGAATTGTTTCCAAATTTTGAAATTGTTTCTATCTTTTCCCTACTGCTAGCAGACTTTAATGACATCCTTGTACACCCGTGTATATTCTGTGGAGAAATTCTTAAAATCTGGAGAGAGTGTTGAAATGACTGTTTGTGAATAGCACATGACATTTTCCACAAAATATGTCAGTCTCCTTTTTGTTTGTAATAATATTTATAGCCCATTTTCAGTTGGCTCTTCCTTTCATCTTCAAGGAAGATACAGTACAACCTTTCTGTTAGACCTCTGAAACTGGTGAGAAAAGGGGAGAATGCATTACTATTTGTATCACCATCAACAAGTGGCCACAATTATTACTCATGGGAAGGTGAGAGAAAGTCTTAAAGAAGTTTAGTGAAGTAAAAGGTTACTGTTAGGTTCATGATTTTTGTCTGTGTCTTCTAAGGGGGTCACAGTATAAATAAAGCATATAAGGAAGGAAAACTGGAAGGAGGGTTGTCAAAATAATTGTAAAGTGCTTTGTATTTGGGACTGCAAGAATGTAAATCATGATTAAAAGATTATGGCTAAATGTCTGTCTCCCTTTGTTTCTCCACGTACATCTTTCTTCATTTCCATTCTTGACACAAGCTGCTATAGTGAATATTTTTCAATTATTCATAGATGGCATCTTTTCTGTCTCTGTTTTTATTATATTTTCAGCCTTATGCCTCCAAACCCTTTTCCCTGTCATCCCTGTGTCTCTAGAAAACACATCATTCTATTGAGCACGAAAGGGCTCATCGCGTGCCGGGAAGCTGACCCTGCATCACTCACCCGAAGTCTGATGCCCCATCCTCCTGCATCCTGCCTCTAACATATCCATTTTATTGAATTTACATGTTGCATTTTGATGATCTGTTACCCTCCATCCAAGGATGATCCCCGAGTATAAGTTGCTGTGCCTATCATATTTACCCTCATGTCATTAGGACCTTATTCAGTCTTGGCAAATGGTGGATATGGGTTAGTGTTTGAATGAATGAATGCATAAATGTATTACAGGAATGTACCATTGCACAAGCAGGTGGTTGAGAATGTGGTTGAAGACCCAGAGCTTTTGTGGCAGAGGTTCTTCGAGGTAGGCAATGGAATGATGAAAGAAAATTTAGCATCCAAATCGTAATCTAGAGGGAAGAGTAGAGCGTGGAAATGTTGAATAAGAAATGCTGATGGTTCTCAGAAGCTGAGTAGCTTTTCTCACACACTCAGTGAGGATGGATAGACTCTTCAGGCTAACGTGGGAACAGGGTTTGTGCACTCACATGATTTGCGTGGAAAACACCTGATTCTCCAGGAAACTGGGAGAAGTGAAAATAAAATGAAAATTCTTTAGAATACAGGATTCCATCCCCCGTCATGATGAAGAAGCACTTTTGCTAAAGTGATGCTTTGTAGAACAGTTTCAAAATGTAATAATGGATGTGCCCAAAGACATCAAAGTGGAAGAAACACTGCCTATAAAATTTTCTGAAGGTTTACTACATTCCTAACATCTTGGGCCCTCTGAGGATTCTGCTAAGAAGATCATTGTTTATTTGTTTCGATCCTCACATTTATCAAACTTCACATAACAGAATTATTTTAAACCGTATCTGTTATGCTTGGATCGTCCATGTTCCTTAAAGGTCCATACTCTAATAGCCCTGCTGCTAGTACCTCTGGCACTATCAAGAGGTTGTGGATTCTGTAAGAGGTGGGGCTCAATGGCAGACATTCAGTTCCTTAGAAGCCATCGCGAGGGATTCTGGGATCTGAGCCTTTTCTTTTCGTTCTGAGAAACCCAAGCTTCTCCGCCATATGCTTTCCACCATGATGAACATCTACGTCGGGGCCAGAGAAACAGGAACAAGCAGCCATTATGATGAAACTTCTGACACCACGAGTCTAGATTTTCCTACTTTCAAGCTGACTTTAGTCAAATGATTGGTCCCAGGGACTGAAAGTGGACTTACATGAGACCTACTTATTTGTTGTTGGAAAAGTAATGAGAAATGTTTCCTCCGGAAATCAGAAAGGGTGTTTCTAAGGTTCTTCAGGATGGCTATATTCAGTATTACTTGCAGTTGTGTTTCATAGGGATATTATGATCTTGTGTGGTTTGATTATAGCTAAGCAGCTTATTTTAAATTATTTAAAATGTATTCCAGACTCACCAGCTTAAGACATTCCATTGAGACAAAAAAATACCTAAGTTAATATACAGTAATGATACAATGCATGTTTATTATTCTTGGATACACATGAGATTTAAATATATATTTAGAAAAAGAAATGTCACTAGGCCACTTACAACCGTGATAAAAACAATCACTTAAGATTGACCAACTGTTTGTAAACACCTAGGAGATTTCTGGATTTTCTTCTAAGTGCCTCAAATGTGTTTTCCTAAGGAGGATAAATATTCCCAGTGAACTTCTACTTACCCTCTTAATTTGCTCATCTCTACAATTCTATAAGTCAATGAATTTCAAATTGGCTGAGTTTGAATTAATGCGAGTTAGATCATAGATCAAAGACTTAGCATTTTAAATGAAAATACAGTCTCCATTGTGCTTCTCTGGCTGAGTTTGGTGAAGTGTGTGGCAAACACTCCTTCCAGGAGGCAGAACCTTGAAGGATTATCTACTCTGTCTCATTTTCAGAAAAAAAAATTCTCAAAAACATTTTTTCATCTTTTCAATACTTAATTTATAAAAGCAGGAGAAAGATGCGTTTTGTTTTGAGAGAAAATCATCATTACTAAAAACGGACTCAAAGCGAGGATGCAGAGAAGCTTTAAAATTTTGCACAAATGTATCTTGAGGATGAAAGCTACTATATATGTGAATTATCGTATGGTTGTGATGACAGTGTTTGAGGTTAAAATTTCACAGTTCTGCCGCTTACTAATTCTGTAACAATGGTCAAGTTTCAGTTTATAAAAACTGGAAAATAAAATGACCATCTTCTGAGTGTAGTGTAGCTAAACTAGTTAAATGGCAGAAAACTCTTAGCATAGATCAAGTACCCAGAAAGTGCTCAAGATATATAGATCTAGATATATAGATATAGATATCTATAGATATGTATATATAGATAGATAGATAGATAGTCATTTTGTCATATTCTTATAAGCTGATATATAATTTCTTTCTGTAATGGTCTTAATCCTGTTTTCAACAGGAGGCTTCTATGTGATTTATACTTGAATTTCTGTGCCTCATGATATATGTTCTTTATTGTGAGCATTGGATATGTATTTGCTCTTTATTGGTGGACTTATTGGTATTTTTTGATTAGTTGATTTATTCGTGTTACTTTTGTTTTTCTATTTATTTGCGTGCATATTTTAAATCTCTTTTCCTGTTCTTCTACCAATTATCTGATTTCCGGGTGTTTTAGATACTTGTCACTGAGACACGATACCGGATACCAACAAGTTAAAGGAGGAAAAGGGTATTGTGACTGGAGATTTGCAGAGGTTTCACTCTGAGCATGGCTGGCTGTGAGGCGGGGCAGTGTGTCAGAGCACAGCAGAGGAGACAGAGAGAGATTAAAGGAGGGAAAGAGCAGGACCTTTCCAGGCCACACCCCCAAGACCACCTCCTCCAATCAGGTTTACCCTCTCAACTGACATTTACCTATAAATTGATCAGTGGACTAATCCAAAGATGAATATCACACCTTTACAATCCAGTCACCCCCCAAAAGGCACATGGATGAGTCAGCTCGATACAAACTCTAATACTGGGTAACAGAGGAAGGTCATACCTTCACTTATATCTTCATACTGTTATTAATTTGTTTCTGTTTGTTCATTAAGATGTTCTTTTATTAAATGATTTTTTAATAAACAAATTGAACTTTTTCCCTCCTCACTCAACATCAACATCTTGTTGGATCCTTTACTTAGAATCTGTCTATAACCCCTACTGCTTCCTGTTTTGGTTTTATTTGGTTTTCTCAAGAGGCATGAGGAAAGTATTTCATCTCTTCTATAAAATGTATTAACCAGTAAAGGACACTGATTTAAAAAAATAGACTTTGGAAGAAAACTAGCTCAAGCTCCTGTTACCTCTTTCCCTTAGTAGCTCTTTAAGCTCAGGAAAACTATTTCCTCCCTGGGAACCTCATCTCCTCCTCTCTAATGTGTCTCCTACCCCTGCTTTTTAGAAAGGTGAAGATGAGAAAGCGTTTATGTAGAAACAGGGAATCTGTGAATACTAACTCGAATCTCTATCATGTCTGTTTTAGTATACCAGTCACATGCAGGCCGCAAATCAAATGCCATGATTTATTTCAATATTTGTATTTTGCTAAAACAGGAATATACTTAATCACCATGTATAATTTGAGACCAACTTCTGATTCTTCTGTCATTTCACTTGAAGCAGCATTAATTCAACTTGTTTTCTACATATCAAACAAATAGTAATAAGTTTGAATTTTAAAAGATCCCATTTTAAAGATCCTAATCAAGGAAGGCTCCTCTTTGATGGTTCATCAACATTTGAAGTAAAAGTATTTTGAAGAGTATGAAGAGTACAAGGCATGCTCTAGATACATAATCTAATTTTAACCTCCAATTAGCACTATATTTGAAATGTGATGCAGAGCAAATGAACAAGCGCAAATGGTATGTGTCTCTCTGTGTCTGTATGTCACGTATTTTTGTACTTCTCAGAGTAAAAAGTGTAATAAAGAGACTCGACTTTGGGAAGCCAGGTGATTTCTGTGGTACAAGTAGGAGTCACTTGGTAATAAACTCATTCATGTTTGTTTTTACCAGACTGACTACCCAGCATGCTGGAGTTCAAGGCTTTGGCTTTGGAATGTTACCCTTCTGGGTTCAAACCATCTTTGCCATGTGACGGCTTTGTGTCCATCAGCACAGCCATGAGGGTTTTTTTTGTTTTTTGTTTTTATAAGGAGTGCTTTTTCCTGTGGCACTTACTCTAAAAGGTGATATTACAGAATAAGTTATTTACCAAGCTTACTAAATAATAACAACTTACTAGTATATAGTCATGCAGTGTATCAGGACATTTCAGCCAATGATTCGCAGAGATGATAGTAAACACCACAAAGCCTAGACACATAGGCTACAATATCCAGTTTTGTGTAAACATACTCTGAAGGGTTTATACAATGAAGAAGTCTGCAGTGACCCATTTCTCAGAACATATCCCTGTTGTTATGACTGTATTCTTCTCCTCACTACTGCATACCAAGAGAAAATGTCAATAAAATGACTAAGACGTAGACTTCCTTTAACAGAGGTTTCACCATGCCCCTGCTGCTGGGACAGAGGGCCAAACAAAAAGTAAATGAGAGCAGCAGTTACCTATGTCCCAGGTGATGCCAGTCGATGTGCCCAGGTTGGACTTGAAATTTGAGGGTTCTTAATTCTACCATTTACCAGCTGTTGTGTTTTGAATCCACAATGTTCCCCAGAGACTCACATGTTCACATGCTAGCTTTTGGAGTGTGGTTGGATTATGGGCACACTACACACATGAGTGGATTCATGCACTGAAAAACTCATAGCTGCCTGTGGAATTAGAAGGCGAGACCTGGTTAGAAGAAGTGAGGGACATGGGCCTGCCCTGGATGTATCACTGTCACCAGCATCTCCCTTGTCTCTCTGCTTTCTGGCTGCCATGACATGAGCAGCTTTCCTCCGCTGGACCCTTCCCCCATTACCTTCTGCCTTGCAGTCATGTGACCATGAACTGAAGATGTGAGAGGAGATATTTTTTCTTTAATTTCTGGGTCTCAAATGTTACAGTCCAGCAGCAAGAAAATGATTAAGACACTAGCTCTGTCAGTCTATGGCCAGTTACTTAAATCCTCTGAGATCTTGTTTCTTTGTCTATAAAATAAAATAATTAGAATTAGTAGAAATACACATGTGTGGATCTGTTGTCTGACACTGGAACAAATATCTGACATAACTAGCTTATAAGAAGACAGTCTTTATATTGGCTCATGGTTTGGATGTTTCCGGGCCTAATTAGTTGGTGCAGTTGCCTTTGAGTGCATGGTGGGGTAACACAGCAGCATAGCCGTGTATGAGAGAACCGTGTGTGAGAGAACAATTTACCTTATAATTGGGACCCGAAGAAGCCAGGGTCCCACATCCCCATGGAGAGCACAGTCTCAGCGACCAAAGGCCTCTCTCTTTGAGTTTCCACTACTTTCAAGTAGGCCGAGTGGTAGGCTAAGCCTTCAACACTTGGGCCTTTGGGAAACACTTGTCCAATACACAGAATGACAGAGGGCTCATTGACAGGCACAGTGCAAAGACATGGAGATATTTTGTATTGTTATAGCAAAAGAAGAGGGATAGTCCAGTTATTTTTTTAAGAAAAAAAATTTTTTTTCAACTATCAGTCATTTTGACCAAGCTCTTAAGGAAGTTAAGAAACCATAGACGAGAATGATGATGATTATTATGTTCCATCTTTTTCATTCATGGAGGATGATAGAGTCTCACTTAGCACCAATGGGGGTGGCCCTGGAGTTCATATTAATAAGCACAATGACCCCCTGGAACTCCAGAGAAAAGAAAACGTCTTCACTTTTGTGATGCTCTTTTCAGGAGTCTAAACATTTCCTCCTGTAAGTGCTTGAGAGGATTTTCCTTCAGGTCTCTTGCCCTTGGTGGCAGAGTCTACATTATTGTCAGATTTCTTATCATAACACAGTATGATTCGGATATTTTAATGTAATTAATGTCATCTGAAAGGGTGCACTGTGATGAATATATGTAAATACCTCATCAACGTGACCATGCTTTTGTCTCTGAATTGTGGCTTCAGGAGTCAGTGCAAATTAATTGTAGAGCAGAAAACTCACAATTTAGCAAATGTAAAAGAAACTGAAAGTACCCTGCCAACTATACAACTGGGTCAAGATGTATGGTCATCTGTAAAATAAAACTTGAGCAGATTCTCCAGTTTCCTCAGAACTCCTGAATATCACATCAGCTGAAGATATTAAATTAGAAGCAAGGGTATGACACAAACTTGGAAATTCAAGACTTATTTGAGATTAACTCCTGTAGTCCCCAATATAAAGCATACTATTCAGGCTTCAATGGCTACTCCGTAAGAGTTTGTTACCTACAAAAAATAAATAAATAAATAAATAAAACTAGAAGGTTACAAAGGAAACAAGTCAGATTGTTTCCTCATAGTTTTTTTGTTTTGTTTTGATGGGGATTGTATTACCATGCAGCCTCAGGTAAAGTCCAAGATTTCTCGTTTTTAGTTTAGAGGGATAGTAGTAATGTCCTGTCTTTCCCTAGGGCCAGACCTTCATCAACTCATTTAGCTTGCTGAAACTATTGTAATGGGCCTCTCTCTTTGAGCATATTCCTCCCTTAAAAGGACACTGAAGAGCTCTGAAATGATTCTTACTTAGGTAATATAGAGATGAAAATGAGATCATAAGCAGTGATTACAGGTATGAAACAGGACGTAATGTTGCAAATAGAAAAGATCGAACTTTAGTAGGCTTCAATTAAATGAATAAACAGAAATTTCTGATTAACTGAACTGAAGGATCTGTTGAAACATTTAGTTCTAAAAAATCATGTTTGGAAGGTCTGGTTTCTTTTCATATCTTTGTCTTTGATTTGTTTTTTCTTTTTTTAATTTTTGAGACAAGGTCTCACTTTTGTAGTTCAGGCTTGTCCGGAGCTCACTATGTAGGCAAGGCAAACCTTGAACTTACAGCAACCTTCCTGCTGCTGCCTCTTGAGTGTTGGTATTACAGGGGTGAGCCACCATGCTTGGCTGATTTCATTTTCAGCAGGGTTTCTACCCATGGTTATACATGAGATCTCACCCAAAATAAATTTAAAAATCTCTTCTCCAGTGATAGTCATAAATGTCCTGAGATTTCTTCTCATTAAACAGCTTTGGTCACACGTCCATTCCTGAACAAATAACTGTGACCAAAGCAAAGCAGTCTCCAAATAGGCTCAGACCTAACCATCATGCTCCATTCCTAGACTACCGCTAGTGGTATAAAAACTAAACATACCAAATGAATGGATATCTAGGGTGATCAAAAATTGTCAAGTGCCATCCTATACAATTATTTTGGAAAAATAATTTCATAATTGAAATTATGATAGTGGCTGGGATTTAACTCAGCTGGTACCGCGCCTGCCTTAGAAAGACAAGAGCCTAAGCCTATAGGCCAGCAATGGAATATCTGAACATAACTGTCTCTGTCTCCTACAATAATAAAGACCGCAGTGGTGCCACGTGCTGTGATCACTGCTCCGGGGCAAAACTCGAGGGGCGGGGACCCATCTACGTAATGCTTCCTTGTTCTAGGATATGTGAACCCGATGCCCTCTCAGTGACTTCTTATATTTGTTACTTTTTTTCTTTATTGGAATCTTTATTGGTACATTACACGTACACGTAACTTCTTCCCCTTCACTCCCCTGTTATGTGCTGGCCTCTGCGTGACCTGTACCAGTACCCCGGATGTACTGAATAAAAGTGTGGCAAGTGTGGTACTTTCGCCTTTGCTTCCCAGAGCAGAACGGATCAGGCCCAAGCTGGGCTCCTTCTCTAAGTCTCATTTCTGTCTATAAATTAATTTGATGTGTGCCGTTAAGCTGACAGGAGCCTAGAACTTACCTGCCCGCATTTTAGTTATGTTCCCTTTCCCTGTTTCCTACATTTGGCACCCACCGTGGATGTGATTTGGATCTATTGAATTCAGTGAATTTGCCTCTATTGAATTCAGTGGATTTGCTTGTGAGCCAGACTCAGAGCAAAGGAGACATGGATCTCTCAAGATGATTCTGAATGTGGATGTGGACTGAATGTGGACTAGGGTAAGTATGTCTGGCCAGGGTGAATCTTCTGTTTTTGCAGAGTCGGGAATATGGGTCAATGTCTGTCATCAGACTGGAGTAACTTTGTCAAATTGCTTACTTCGTTGTTAAAGGAAGCGGCGTATCTAATACCAAAGAAGGATGTGATAAAATTTTTACAAGACAGAGAAATAGTATGTCCCATCTTTACCCAAGGAGAAGACAGTTAACTTACTAGAGAACTGTCTTTCCCTTCAAATGCTAACCACTTGGGCCTTAGTCTGCTCAGCTCTCAAATTCTCTCAGTCAGCTCAGGAGATGGTGGCTACCCTGCCCTCCATTCGTCCTCCTTGCCACGCTTCCCATTGTTCTGTTTCGTTGCCCATTTGCTTTCTTCTCACCATAGCTTCTGCTACACCACCACCACCACCACCACCACCACCATGCACCATGTGCCACTGCTACCACAGCAGGCTGTTTCCGCCATTTGAGGAGAATGCTACTTCCCTAGTCCTGCAGCCTCCTCTGTTGTCACACAAAGGCCTTGTTGCTCCCCTCCTAAAGCCCACTGATAGGGCCACTTCTTCCTGCCATACCCTGCAAAAGGCCATGGCAGCAAGCAAAGCAATTGAAAACCCTTCGTCCTTTCCTATCTCACTTTTGTCTGACCCCGACAACCCAGAGGTGGACATGTGCGTCCATGACTCATTTGACTTTTATATTCCAAAAGAGCTCAGGCAAAGAGTACTGATGAATGATGTCCAAAGCCCCTAGACAGTGGGTTTGCTGGACAGAGGATTTCAGGCTTATTCTGTGGTTCTGTGTGATGTTTTCCATCTTCCAAAAATGCACCTGTCCCCTGCCCAGTATCTCCATTCTGAGGTGGAATTGTGTTCATTAATTATGGAACAGGCTCACAAGAATGTCCTGGAAGATGTTCAGGTCGGAGAGGTTACTTTTGATACGTGAACAGGAACCACTGCCCCAAATGGGCTAAATGGTTGTGAAGGGATGCTAACAACAAATGTGTACAATGTATGCTACTATTAGTGAAAAATCTGTGCAGGTCAGGGGGTTTAGCTCAAAGGTTCTGGCACCTGTCTTGCAAGTGCAAGGGCTCAGGTTCCATCCCCAGTAACCACATACAACAATGCCAAGAATGGAGACACACACCCACCAGCATTTAGAACCACATGTCAAAGTGCCAGGAGTGGTGGCTCATGGCAATAATCTCAGCACTTGGGAGGCAGAGGCAGGAGGATTGCTGTGAGTTCAAGGCTGAATCAGAGCCAGTCTGAACTACAAAAGTGAAACCCTGTCTCAAAAAAAGAAAAAAGAAAAGAAATCTCGGGCCGGGGATTTAGCTCAGTGGTTCTAGCGCATGTCTTGCAAGCACAAGGACTTGGGTTCAATCCCCCATAACAACATACCATACTGGGCATGGAGACTCACGCCCAGCAGCAATCAGTACCACACCACAGTGCCATCTGTGGCTCATGCCTGTAATCCCAACACTCAGGAGGCAGAGGCAGAAGAATTGCTGTGATATGAATTTGAGGCTGAACTCAGGGCCAGCCTGAACTACAAAGCGAGACTCTGTCTCAGAAAAGAATAGAAATCTATGTGTAATATTAGAAAGGCTTTGAAAATGCTATTGGGAATGGGTACACCTGGGTGGCTATGGAAATATCAAACAGTGCCAAAACATACCACTTGCTCTACACAATTTCTAAAAGAAATTAAAAAAAAAAAAAAAAAACCTCTCTGGCTTCTTAAACAAAATTACCTAAGAATATATAAGAAACAAAAAATAAAAGAATTCATGAACAAAAATTAGGAAGAGGAAAAAGAGAGTATCTGTATGATATTTTGGAAAATAAATTGAATGAACAGAAATGTCACAAAAAAGAAAATAAGGCAACTTATTTATTAATTAAAATGTAATTCAATGTAATTTGATAAATATTTAATATTAGATATCCAAGGCTTTTCCTTGTTTCAGAACAATGAAATGCATATAGCTTCTAATGCTTTACACAATTCTTGCCATTTCTGTTCCATATGACATATACTTCCAGTATCTCTGATGAAGTATTTATAAGTGGGGAAAACAGGAAAGGAAAACGCTAAGTTTTTCTAAATATTTCTGGTGAGAAATGATTCTTTCATACAAACAGAAGTACCAGTGGTTTCCTTTTCTGTTGGTGAGTGAGTTGAGCTTCATGTATTTTGAATATGCTTATTAATTTATGGTTATTACACTTTCCACCTCCTTTTTCCTTTACTTATTGATATATGTGAGATTAATCACATCCTAATTGTGGTATAGATAATTACAGAGCAGATTATTTTTTTTTTAAATCCCCTCTGGGTGGAAGTTGCCATCTTCTGTAATTTTCTGTCAGATTTGCTGTCTTCTCCCATGGAGGAGGCTATCTTGCTGGTGTCGCCCACATGAAGTGGACCATGCAGGGTTAGATAGGAAAGCATCCAACATCCAGCTGACTCTGTTTGAAGTGTTGTCACTGTACTGTAGCCAGAGTTATTTTAAATCAAAGGAACAGAGAGCATCATGGTGGGAACACTTTTTTTTCCCTGGGAGTTTGTATTCTTGAGATATTGCTTGGAAGCCAGAATTTCCCCAACAAAATTTTAATGTCTTGACAGTTAGTGACTATAATTTCTTTTAAAAACTTTTTTCATATAATCAGGAAAAAAGAAAGGATTGAGGGTCCGTGAAATATATTTTAGTCTATTTTGGTCAGGGTAGCCTTTGGAAGGTTGGGGAAGTAGGTACAAGGAATATCTATCATATTTGAGACTCAGAGGAAGACTGGCAGCAGTAACTAACTAAACTAAACTAAACTAAACTAAACTAAACTAAACTAAACGAACTTTGAAGCACAATCGAAGTTTGTTCATTAATCTGATTGACTTGATTGGATGAAGGGAGACGTGATTAGATCATGAGGTGCTGTAGTCAACCACAGACAGTCCACCTATGATCATAGCTGATTACATGGTCAGGACGTAGGGCCCAGTTTGAGATGAGCCAATTGGACATGACTTTGGGAGGTCTATTTTAAGGACACACTTTCCAACCCAATGTGTTTTCCAACTACCATGAAGTGAATGGATTTTATCCATCATTGTAGCCTCTATTATGATGTTTCTGCATGGGAACCAGTGTCCATGGACGGAAACTATGAGCCCAAATTAAATCTCTTCCCCTTTAATGTGCGGGGCTTGGGGTTTTTGTCTCAGCAGTTATAACACTGGCCCATATAGCAGACACACTGTAATTAATGTCGAACAGCATTTCGCAGACTTCATCTCATGGGATAAATCTGGACTGTCACTTGTAGTTTTTACAGCTAAGAAGTTTTTATATTTTTAAATGTTTTAAAAAATCAATTTTGACACCTAACAATTACACAAAATTCAAATTTCTGTGTCCAGAAGCAAACCTTGATTAATGCACTGTCATGCTTATGTCTGTGAAAGGCTTTTTACTGCTACAGCCATAGGAATAGCATTACTGAAGTGTAATATCCTTCTTACCTTTTGTTAGAAAAGTTTCTCAACCTCCTGTTCTAGAAAAAAGAGATGTCTGAAGAGTCAGTAGATAAATCTAAAGATCTATGTGTACTCTATATTATTTTTATAGTGTTACAGTTATTCCATGGAAGTGATTTTGTTCACAATTAAGTTCCTATGGTTTAAATGCTGATTTACAATCTCAGATGCTTGTGTTATTGTTTGTTCCAGAAACAGAAAAATCTTAAAGAGACTGTGTCTAAGTTTGAACAAAAAAATACCATCTTTTATTTAGTTGAATCTTCTACCTCTATCATGAAAAAATATGAGATATTTTTAACAGGGGTCATTGAGTGGAATTTAATCCTGTGTTAGAGTAAAATAAGTCCAATTGAAGTCTAACCACCCTTGAGTGCTCTGTCATAGAAACTAGATTAACATGAAAAGAACTTAAAAATATATAGACATATGAAATATGCCTGAGTTACTGAAATATAAGATGCACAGTTACCAGGTTCTTAAGTGATACCATGTTAAGTTTTGATACAGAACTCTTCCTCAGTTTTGAAGTGGAATAGTCCAGAGGTTAGGGACATTAGCACTTTTCTTATATGACCACTAGGAGAGCTAATATTTATCAGAGTAAGGACATCAGCCTACATTTTAAAAAGTGAAGTAGGTTAATTGTTGTACTAACCCTATATGAAGGAAAGAGAAACATAGGCAAATAGAACTAGTACATTCTTCCCTTAGCACAGACGTTTCCACGAATTGAGTCTAAGCAGTTTTACCCAGTTTTATGTTTTCAGAATTGATATCTACATAAGGGTTTTTCTTTTTTCTTGATTTATTTCTGTAAAATTATTTAATTTCAGCACATGAACACGTGAAAATTGCTTGTTTTAGTCAATCATTTCCAATTCTTGTGAAAGACTTGCTAATTGCTTGTCAATTAAAGCTCCTGGTCTCATGATTTTATACTCTAATAAGAGGGACATGAACAAGTGACTTGAAATTAGGAATCTAGAGGAAAATGTAAATGGATTCCCTTCTATTCAGAAATATGACAATGGCTCATAATGCCTAATTTACAATCGAAAGAACAATGACATTCTCAATAATATAAGATTAGAAATCATTATTGATGCACTTATTTTCATTTATTACTCACTAATGAAAAGCATGTGAAATGTATCTTACCAGTTTACATTTCAATTTTTAGTAAACTCCCAAACCCTTAAATGCTGAGAGAATTGGAGGCTTAGGAATTTTAAGGAAAATGAATGCCCCATTATACTCTAATATTAAGTGAAATAAAGCAATACATGGGCGTAAGTATCACATGGTTTCACCTGTAGGAGAAACTAAAAATTCAAATGAAGAGCAAAATGAAAGAACATAGGAGATGGGCAACTAGATCTTTCTCAGATGGAAGAGAATTAAAAGATAGAGGGACGAGGGAGAGAGAGGAGGAAAAAGGCATTAAAAAAGAATGTGACAGGTACTTGGGACAATTCCAAACAAAAAATATAAACACTGTGTACCGCAAACATGTATGAATAAAAAAGCACACTAAACAAATATCATGCAATGCATGCTATAATTATCAGTAATTATTAAAAATTAAAGCATAATGCACCTCAAATCATTGTGTTATGGAAAGTGAGACCTTTAACTTGGCTCTCAATATCCATGACCTTTAAGATGTATTTGTGTTGGCCTTAAATATGTCAATTTTTACTTTTGCAGAAAACTACAACAAATTAGTAATAAAAAGGAACATTGCATTTTAATCACAGCATTGAGAACACATGACAAGAACCAGAACTACTGGAAGGAATATATGGCTAGATGAGTTCTATTTATGCTGCAAAATGAAATGCATGTGTAATGAATGCTGACAATTCATTTATGATGGTATATAAAACAAGGTATCCTCTGATTCTCTAAGAATAGCACAGTGTAGAAGTAGACCATGCAGTTATGTCATTTGCTTTAAGCAAAATTAAGAAAAATAGAAACTTATTCTACCCAAATCAGCTCTTAACACTCTGTGGTTCAGGAGCTGAATCTGGTCTATCTACTGTTCATGTGAATGAAATTTAATTTATATAAAGCCAGATCCATTTTTTAACAAATTACGTACAACTGTTTGTGTATTATGGAATGGTTGAATAGTTGTGATAGAGCTCTTGGACCTACAAAGTCTAAAATATCTGTTATTTTGAAGAAAATTCTTGCTTATGTCTTGTCTGAAACATTTTGTTTTCTGTTTAGACTTGATGGCAAAGGTTTGGCTTTCTGTATGTGTATTCATAATCAAAAATTTTAACCTCACACCTTTAATTCCTTTTGACTGTCTGTAATTCATGGTAATAATTACAAGTGTTTTGGGGCCTATCAAAATATCACTGAGTACTAGCAAGGAAAAGAAATCTGGTTCAGGGACCGGGGACTTAACTCAATGGTTCCGGCGCCTGTCTTCCAAGCACAAGGACCCGGGTTCGATCCTAGGTAACCACATACAATACTGGCTGTGGAGACTCATGCCCAGCAGCAATCAGTACCACGCCAGTAATCCCAGCACTCGGGAGGCAGAGGCAGGAGGATTGCTGTGATGTGAGTTTGAGACTGAACTCAGGGCCAGCCTGAACTACAAAGTGAGTAGAAAAAAAACCTCAAAAAAAAAAAAAAAATCTAGTTCAAATATGAGAAAAGGCTATGAGGAGGCTATTTATAAAAAATGAAATAATCATGCTGCCAGATTCATAGAGAAATGAACATCATCAAAAACCAGAAATCAAAACAAAACATAATTTTATATCCATCAGATAGGTAAAGACTAGAAAGCTTGATATTATGAAGTATTGGAGAGAGTATTTTGGCAAGGAGGAACTTCCCTATTTGTCTCACATGCCTTAGGACAATTCCTTGATGAAGTAAGCTGGCAGCAGTTATTGAATTTAAGCCTCCTTACACTTTATGCCTAAAATATAGATTTCTTAATGCTTATCCAGAAAAAAAAATGAATAAGTGAAAATGTCTTTCACAAGTCTCTCAAGCATTATCAGGTTCATTCTTGGTCCAGAGGGGAATTGAGATATGTAATATCAGACATCAAAATAAAAAATAGCCACAAAACATCATCATCATCAACAACAACAAATATGAAGAGGAAAAATCCCTCCATAAATTGCCCTGAAATAAATACATGGTGAAGTCCACATAATGGGTCTTCTAATTTGATGGCAATTTGGAAATTACACAATTCTTTTATTTTCTTATTATTAATATTTTATTAAGAACATTTGTCTTCTGTAGGATTCTCAGTAACCTGATGTTTTTATTTTAAATGTAGAGTTGGTAATGACCAGAATACATCATCTTCTGTCATACATTTTCATACATTTTCTCTATATTCATAAAAATATCTGCAAACTTAATCCTCCCTACCTAACTCTTCTCACCAGAAGTGAGATACATATTTAATAAAAGTTCTTGGAAATCAGAAACATAGTACAGTCTTTATTCTGCTTGCCCACTTGAAGTTGTTCTATTTTTTGTATAGTCATTCTATTTTTTAATTTTGAATTTTTATTGGTACATTATATGGATTTGCGTGATCACACTCAACGTTGAGAACTTATATCAGTATGTGACAGGACTTAATTTTCATTTTTCTCTCAGTCCTCTACCTACCCTGCATCCCCCCACCCTCTATATACATAAGCTTTGTTTCCTTTTTTTATTACCATCACATTATTTTCCCTTCATTATTTACCCCTACATCTCATTTCTTTTGAATATTTTCTATTTCACTGTATCTACTATATATTCTAGAACTCATTTACATCTTCATTGTCTCATACCAGAGAAAAGATATGAAATTTAAATATCTGTGACTTACTTATTTCACTTATCAGTATGTCCTTAAAGTACATCCTTTTGAGTATAAATTAATCAATCTTACTATTTTTATGGCAGAATAATACTCCATTCTATACAAGAACCACATCTTCTTTATCCAGTCTCTAGTTGATGGGCATTTGGGTTTTTTTAAAGAAACTTCCTTCCAAAAGAAAAATCTCCCCTGCATCTGTAAAGTTGTGGCAGTAGTTAAAATAATACAATCAATCTCTGGTGTTTATCTACAATAAATTTCATAGGCACTTCCCAGGTGAGATAACCATGAATGATACTATGCAGATTTCTATTTCACTCATGGAACACTCCACGTGTTCATGCCCACAAGCGACTGTTTGAATAAATACATTGTTCTACATAGAGAAGAGAGCTTAGGACTCAGGCAAAATTCAGTAGCAGGTACTTCCTACTTTCAAGGAAACTGCCTCCTGTTAACCTCCTCACTTCCTAAATCACTTCCTGTGTTGCTGTCTGAAGTGGACTTCCTTCGTGTAAGTGTGGTGAACTCTGCCTTTTTTCCCTGAATGTTCTTCGGAGCCTATACAAGTCATAACAATCGGCCTTGTGTGTATTTCCAGAAGTGAGTATTACTGGTCTGACACTACTGAAAGCAAGAACTAACCTCTATGCATGATAGATCACAGTAGCAAATAGAACTGTGATTACTCAGGGACTCTTACCTCCCAGAATCTCAAGAAGCATTTTAGAGGTTTCAGGAGTGATTTTGTGCTAATAGGAGGCACTTTGAAGAACCAAAGCAAAGATATATTATTTATAAAAAAATATTTTTAAAGATGTATTACTACATGCATGCAGGACATAATATTTAACTCCCTCATGGGGAGTTGGTACATGGATGCAATAAACAATTTTCTTTTTTCCATCTGTTTTCCTCTTGTTTCCCTCCCCTGTACACTATCGCTCTATCCGGTTATCACAGATATTTGTATTCTCTCTGCACCTTATGCAAGATTCATGATCATACAATGTTTATGGATACCCTTCTATGCTAAAAATTTATATAAAATAGAAACAGTTATATTAATAAAGTAGAAGCAAAGTGATTATCATATACAGCTAACATCTTGAGAAATATTGCAACTCCATGATTTACTCCATTTCCCTGCGATTCTTTTTAAATTCTGTTCCATGAGAAGTCGTATCCATGCAATTGCAGATGTGACTTGTCTGCATTTCTGAGTGGTTCCGTGGGGCATGTTCTGCTTTTCTGTGCCTCACAAACTTAAACATAGCAACAAGGTTATCATTTTATAGCTACTGAAATGGTGCCATTCATCTGCTGTGATGCACTTTTACATAGTCAGTCCAAACCGTAGCTGTGCATAACAATTCCATTGGTATTCTGTCAAATGTCACAAGCTTTCATATTCAGTACCTACACATTTATTGCACTGAAGCAAGAGATTGCCTGAAAATCGCCTTGTCAGGTGCTTCTCTTCCTTAGATATAAAGAAGATATAGAGAGCAAGGGAGGAAGCTGCTTTCATGCATATGATAAAGAGTTTTCCAAACACTAGAAGTGTTTCAAAATAATGATTACAACTTACTTATTTCCATAGTCCTGTGCCTAGCAGGACTCCAGTTGTGTTCTTACATACAGGAAGGAAGTGATACATAAATGAATGCAAATGACGGTTACCAGCTCGATATTGTTCAGCTATCGTTGATCCTAGCGCCTTCTACTAAGCACCACGTAACTGAATATCAAGCAGAGAGAACCTAGAAGGAGGAAAGAAAAAAGGAGAAGAGAGGAGAAAAGAGGAAGGACCAGGAGAAGCTTGTTTATATTAATATATCATAGGTACAAAACCTATAGGATACCACCCTATTTTGGGGTTAGATTGTAATCTTCATTCTAGCAATAAATACCAGTTTCTTCTAGGTAGCAAGGACTTCAGACTTCAACCTAGGAGTTTGAGAGGAGAAAGAAAGAGCCCATGACTGGTACCATTGACATAATCTCTTGCCTAGCACTCGCCTGTGATGAGTTGAATCAGACATATCTGAAGGTGAATTCAGCAACATGGGGCTTACTTCTAGGGAGTTTAGAGTACAGAGACTGAAATATGAAGCTTCATAGGAAATGATGATATGGGTACAGGCTTGGAAACTTTTAGTACAGCAGTGAGGAATCATTGGAAAGGTATCATATATATAGTGGGGCTGAGATGAAGCAGATCTTGATATAAGTTCTTCAAAACTTTAGGCATAAGACTCCTTTGAACACATAAGGAATGTATGTCTGGATAATGTCTAGATGTTTTACCCTATTAGTAGTTAAAATTGAGACAATAAATGCTTTATTTAAAATATACTTTATAATTTATTAAAAATTATACTAAAAATAATCAACCATTGTATGTTGTTATAAGCGACATAACTTTATGGCTAAATATCTAAATTTTCTGTAGTGAAAGGATAATAGGGTAGCACTATTTTATATTTTTGTAACTGTCTTTAGTATCTGGCTCAAGATAGGATCAATCTTCTTTTATCTGGCTCAAAATTCAAACTGTATTAATATTATTAGCTAACAATTAACTAATATTATTAGCTATATATTTATTATACACACACTGTGCAAACATCACTGTACTGCATTCATGTGACAGAGAGAGTGAAAAAGAGTTAATAACATCTCAGTAACTTTACTAAAATTGTTTTGATCTCACAGACCAAAATGTCTCAGGGTTTTGCCAAGGTTTTTTGAATGTGAGCTCACTTTGTGAATCGCTACTGTAGATTAGAAGTAAATAATTCTTGTTAGGTGAATTGTACAGGAGAATATTTCCTAACTGGACTACCTGCCACCAACTGAAGGATAAGACAATTTTGGGGGGGGTTTGTTTTAAGGGTTTTGTTTTCTTTCCCCCCAGATAGTTGCCCTTAAATATATTCTCTTCATAAATGGAAATATCCTTATTTTAAAGAGGTATCTATTTGTTCTATCTGGACACTTATGTTTTTTTTTATTTTAATGTGTTTATTGGTTTTTTTGAGTTGTCAAATTTAAGGAGCTGATATCATCTAATGAATAAGAATAGCAGACCATTAACTATTTCTGTGAAGGCCAAGATGATATATGTTTTGGGCTTAGCGAGTAATGTGGTCTCTGATGTTGACTATGCAGTGTTCATTGCAGAGGACTGCATGCCAGAATGAAGGAGGCCATCTTCCAGTAAGACTTTACTTATGAAGACTGAGAGTTAAATTTCACTAGACTTTAAGCTATTCACTTAAAACTGGTAACTTCAAGTCACATAAAAACAGTCAGGGATCCAGCATTGGCTTCTGGGGTGATGCTGTGTCTCAGGTCAGGTAGGTAAGCTCTGCAGTCAGCTCAGGAGATGAGTACTGAGTCAGGAGTTTGTTAGCTGGGAGACCCTGTAAAGACAACCCCTCTAAGTCTCACTCTTCCCATCAGTATTGTAATAGTAATAATGACTTTGTGAGGGTGGCTCAGGTGTATTATGCTCAGTGATTAATCAATGAATATATAACATAATTCAGTGACCTCCTTTTGGTCAGAATGCCTATGACTGGTGATTGTTTCTATCAATCAATTTTAGTTAAGGACTTCGAGATAAATCTCATCATCAGCTTCACTTTTAATCTTAAAATGAGAAGAAAAAAATAGTTTACTATCAGAAAAAAAAGGTAAAACTCGTTGTGTATGTATTTGAGCACTGCATTTTTCTCTCTGAGTCTCATTTTCTTTTTTCTTTGATATGAAGTTGGTGGAAGCCAGATCCACTCTACAAGTCTGAACTCAGACACAATAATTGGCTTGCTTACCTCCATAGTCTCTTATCAAAAAAAAAAAAAAAAAACCAAGAGTGAAACAATATGGCTATTCCCTAAGAGAAACATCAGAATTTTAAAATATCCCCCAGAGAAAGAAAGTTCAACACTTCAGGTCATTTTAATTAACCAACGAATGTAAGGCACCATGAGACTGTGGAAAATTATTGACTCATTGGATTTCTGGTTGCTTACTCATACTGGTTGCAAAATTTCCAATTTTCTAATTTAACTTTTATGTTTAGGTGAAAAGAACATAGTAGCTATTTTATTTATCTCTAGATATAGTAACTCAAACCACACTGAAACAGAGTTCTGCAACAAAGAATTTACATTGTTCAGACACTTTGTTGAGAATAGAAACACAAGCAGGCAAACTTAACTAAGAGGCTACGGTAGGATGTGCATGGGAGGCTCCTATGATTCCAAGACATACCGGCCACTGATTTTGTTTTACTCTTCACAGAACTGATTCTCTGTAGTCATAGCAAGAGACATTTCTGCTTATGTAAACCCTAGTAGGCAGAGTCCCTAAAAACCAAGCAGTGTCATGCAAACTTGATCAATCCTTATTGAACACTTACAAAATGCAAAGACTTCTTTTGCACACTGGAGATGTAACTCTAAGTACAGAAAGGAGACCATAATCTGTTAAAGTAAGAGAAGAGAAAAATGGAAAATACATGATAATTTTTTAGGTACTGATTAGTTCTGGGAAGAAAAAGGTGTGGCAACTACTAGATGGATCAGTCAGTGTCGACCATCCAAGGTGGAAACTTTCCAACCAAAAGTTGTGAAATGAGATGAGGCTGACCATGTGAAGTCAGTGGCGATGGTGGTGACTGTAGAATCAAACACACTGAAGCAATACCCATGCAGACATTGCTCAAAATGCATTGCTTTTATATATAGAAGTAGGATTTGAGGAGGGGTACCCAAAGCCTTCTTACTCACTAAGTGCTTGAGTTCCCCATGTTTAGCTCAAGTCTGCAATCCTCCTGCCTCAGCATTCCAAAGTTCTGAGGTGAGCAGGCCACCACACCCAGCTGAAGTGTATTACATTCACCAATTCATTCAAGCCTCAAAATGTCCCCATGGGGTGGGTAGTACTAATCAGTTTTAAGGATGAGAATCAGAAACATGTAGAAGTGAAATCATTTTTCTAAAGGTCAGAGCTTATAAATGTTAAAATCAGAAATTGGGCCTAGATCTTAGCTTTTATTTAAAATGCTACCATGATTTTGAAGAAAGAACATTCTTTGGTGAAGGGAAAGCAAACATCGTTTCTGGAGTCACTGTTGTGTTAGCACAGCGAGGCTCCCTTGAGAGACTGTTGGTGAAGTGCATTCAGGCAGAAGGGAATGCGGTCTGTGCTATCACTGTGAGCAAAGGGCCATGTGTCCCTCAGGCCGAGTCAGCATGCTCCATCCGGTATGTCTGAAACAACTGCTAAGAGAAACTTATTCAAAAGCCCATTGAATATTATATTTAAGTGCAAATTGCTGTACTCGATTATCCCCGGAAAACTAGGTTGGCCACTTTTCCCAAGTCATTTTGACCATTTGCACTCAGCCTTAGCTATTGATTATTTGAAGTAAATCATGTACTATGTTTGCTTATTTTACTGTTATTGCTTTCTTCTAAAGCAAATTTATTCTTTCACTGTATAAAATGTACTTTTCTTCTGGCTTTATGTTATGTCCTACCTGACTGAACCACAGAGGTTCTATCTGCTGAATCAGCACAAAACTAAAAATATTCTAGAACCTCAGTTTGCTCTGGAGATATGTCTGTCAGGACAATTATATGACCTGCTTTTGAAATGTTTTAAGTGTCAGTGGAATGCATACTAGAAACTTCAGTGTCCTGTGGCCATGGATGTGCACTGATTTAAGAGTACCAAATACTGTAGTATGCAGTGGAGGAGAGAGAAATGAAATCATTCACGTAACTACTTGGAGAATGGTAATGAGTGGTGAAAATAACAAATACTCATTTTTTCTAGTTTTTTCAAAGTGTTGATAAAAACTATTAATTGTGAAAATGCTTCTACTGAAAAATCAGTTGTGGTTTTTAGACATAGATTGTGTAAATTTTAATAAATAAATTTCAATAAAATTTAATTTATTAATTTTAATAATTTAAATTATATAATATATACACATGTATATCAGAAATTCCGATTCGTATGCATGAAATAAAACAGAATACAAGACCTTTTTCAAAGAGTTTGAGTCATAGAGACTTCAATACAATCTGCAGTGTATCCTGGGTAAGACATATACACAAGTAATTCTAATACAATGATAATAATGACATTGGTGATACTCACATTTATGAGTCCTTACTGTGTGCAAAATGCCATGCAGAATATTTGATCTGCACTATTTCTAATTCTCAAAAGATATCTTTGAGGTGGTTGTTATTATTGCTGAACAAATAGAAGCTCGGAGAGACTAAGTAGCTTGCCCACAGAGCTAATAAGTGGCAAAATCAAGATTTGATAAGATTTGTCGACACAAAAGAAATGCCTGTTATGATGACATTTCCCTGAGTGCTCAAAAGGATTTTATTAAAAACGATGAACAAAAACTTTAGAAGGTCAAATCGGTCTGAGAATATTGGGTTAAACTGAGTTAAACAGGTTTCTTAACTGAATGGCTTTGAGAACCTTTCATTTGATAATATGCAAAGTAAATTTCCAAAGTAATAACATACTATAAATGTTGGCTACACATACTTAATTTCTGCATACCCACTTACCTTACATGTACACACTTTCATATGTCCACACACACACATGCACACACATGTATGCTGTGAGAATAAGTACATTTTGACCTGTCTACTCCACCCAAATTTTTTTTTTACATCAGAAGAGAAAAAGGGCACAGAATTGTTGTGGAAAGGAAATGAAAAGGATCTTATTCAGAGAAGAACTAAGTGTGAAATGGGAATGTTGAACTCTAATCTTGGAAAGTATCAAAATGTAAAATGACAATAGCTTCTTTAAGGCATTTAGAGAGCTGTTAATGCTGTGACAAACTATGTAAGGTAAACAGCTTAAGAGATGAAAAATTTACCTGAATTCACAGCTTCAATGATTTTAGTTGGTGGTTAGCTCACTCCATTGCTGTAGGTCTAAGTTTAAGCAGGACACCAGAGATCATGGCAGAAGAACATGGTGGCAGAGAAAGAGTGGGAAGGAACCAAACAGAAAGGGCTTGGGGACCAGATTAAGTCCCCAAGGTCTTGTCTTTATAATCATCTCCTCTCTAGTAAGCTCCACCTCCCTGTTCAACAGTTCCAACCCATGCCACTGCTTTATGGTCTCATTGATGGGAGACATTAGCTCCAACATGATGCAGTCACTTTCCAAAACGCTATCGTTAACCAAGTCTTCAACATAATGATTCTCTTGATAATGAAGAGAATAATATAAATAGGAAAGTGGTAGGAAACTTGGATTTTCTGAATAAAAATGAGCATAGTCAAATAGAGTTAAGTTAGAAAAACAGCAAATTTTCCAGTGAGGCATTGTTAGGACAAAAGGCAAAGAAACAGCCACCATAACTAGAAGTAGGAGGAGTGAAGGAGTGGAAAAGTAGAAAAGGACCCAGCACCGAGGAATCCATGCTCAGTGAAAACTATAGTAAAAGCAGTGAGGGTCAAGATGATATGGAGAAGGAAAAGCCCATCAGCTCTATAAATTTAGGAATATTCAATGAACCAGAGTTGATTCCTTTGAGTGGTGAGCACTGAAGCCCTGTTTCATGGAGTTAAAGAAAGTTAGGGTAAAGATCATAGAATATTCTTTTTTTTTTCTTTTGTTAAGTTGACCAGTAACTCAATAAACAGTAATAATGTCAAGGGCAGTCTCACTTAAGAAAGGAATATTTTAGTAGATTTGAAGATAAAAAGCAAGCACATACTGAAGTGAAAAAAAAAATAAATATGAAGGATAATTAAGAACCAATATTCCAGATGAGCTTTTAGAAGTTAGAAATTAAAAATGTGGATAGGTCTTATTGGATTTGAAGTTGATGGGACTCCGTTGAGATCAGAGAAAAAGTGAGGAACAAGAAAAAAATAAAGAAAACCTAAAAAATACAAAGCATTCTTTCTTGTGATCACTTAACCTATCCAGTGAAACAGGAATAAAATGATTTCTTTGGTACACATGTGTGAATTGTTAATTTGAGAGTAGAAGAGAGGTTTTTAAAATTCAACTGGATACACTATTTGGAATAAAAATAACTTTAGTCAAATCTTATTAAATTACTTGTAATTTAACCATTTTTACTTACATATATACTTTTATTTTGACATGTAAAGATGTCATGTGATTTACCATAGTGATGGCAATACCTCACAGACAGAGTTCAACTGAGGCCAAGTGGCCAGAATTTCAAATCCAAAATTATTTTCTGTAAATTTGTCAGTGTGAGAGTGCAAAAGTTTGGAAAGAAGAAACCAATAAATGACTCTAACAAGAGCTGAGATAGAAACATTAGGAGGTAAATAATACAGGGTGCTAATGAATATATTCAAACAGTTGATCAGCAATTAATGAGGTATTTAAAGTCAGACAGGAGTGGCTTGCATGAGCAGGCATGTGTGAAGAAAAGTAAGAAGGAAAGAGATAATATTTAGAAATTAATTTTAAAATGAAATAATTTTAAGAATAATGATAAGACCTCCGTGTGTTCCTGGTAAAGCGGTACCGCTGTCCATGGTGCTGACACATGAGTGACTAGTCAATGTAAGGTTTTCCTATTCCATAGTGATCTGTATTCAAATATGAAACAAAAAGAGGCAGACAAAAAGACTAGAGGAAAAAAAGAGACAGTAGCATGAGGGAAATAAGGAAGATGAAAAATGAGCAAAAGTTGCTATAGTAGATAAAAGATTAAGATAGATTTAGAGAGAGGATAGCCATTGTATCCCACATCAGATACTATCTCATTTTTGTTGATAGTACTAGACAAGACACCTGGTGAGTTGGGGGGGGGCATAAAGGTAGTGTTGGGTATTCTGAAATATGTTTTCTGCCTACTACTCCAGAACTTTGTGCTAAACCTGTTCTTCAGGAGCTGAGTCCAAATTCAGACCTTCATGCTTGCTCTAACAGGAAAAAATTTTGAGAGACGGTGGAGGACTACATATTAGATGAATGGATAATGCATCCAAGATATCACATGATCATCTTTTCCCATCTTGTGCATCATTAGAAACAAAGGAAAGGAAATCCCACAAGGATTCTTCCAAAGAAAATTATATCAGAGTTTGGTTTCACTTAAAATAAGAAAATGGAATGGGTTATATTTAAAATAAGTATATTTTTGTGAAATATATTTGAGTCAAGAAATGACTCATTCATTTTCTTTTGGTTCTGTAAAAATTGCTATGGATTTGGTAGATGAAAACATCACACTTATTTTCTGCCCTAAGTTATCCATCCATGGTCTCACTAGCATGAAATTTGTACATGTACAAGTATTTGTTTTATTTTGGAAGGACTGGATGGGATTCCATTGCTTGTAACTTTTTACAGTTTAGAAGCTGCACATACTCTTTGACTCATGGCCCCTTCACCTGCATATAAAGCCAAAAATAAATTTATCTTTCTGATCCTTCTATCATAGCTCCCTTTCTAACTTTTTATTCCCCTCCCTATTATACTTTTAAAAAAATTTTATGATTACACTCAGTCATTTGGGTAATCCAAGGTAGTTGACCTATACTAAGCCCAGCTGATTACCAAGTTTAATTCCACTGGCAACCTTAATTCCCCAAATAAAATGTTCAATCATTAGGACAAGTTTAGAGATGAATGTCTTTGTAACCAATACTATTCTCCCTGCTGAAGAATAGGCAAAGAGACAGACTTACCTTTGTATCATCCACTGTGGGAAATCTTGCATGATACACTTGAAGATTTACATTTCTTTATGAAAATAAAAGTTGAACATGCATGTAAAGTGCATAAGAGAGAGGTTAGCATGTGCTAACACATGCTGGGTGTTTTTCATTTTCTCTCTCTTGAAAGGAAATAGAAGAAAGGATTTAAACCAAGGTCTGCCTTACCCATAGCCTTTACATATAGACATGAGAAGCCACCTTCAAGTTTGCATCTTGAGTAACAGAATCAGTATACTTTTGTGCTATTTCTTTAATTCTCCCTTTAAAAAAGATAAAATGAACTACCATTGTTTATGAAGGAGCTGATATAATTCAATTTTTATCAGGTATTTATTGAATGCCAACACTGCAACAGGTTTTGTTGTACCTGCTGGGGAAAATGATGATGAACATGACAAACAAAAGATGCACTGTAGTGTATAATTTTGAGTTTAAGAACCAGTATAATAGGTAGAATAATGTGCATCTACTTTCTTCAAAGATTATACCCAAATCCTAGATACCCTGGATGTCACTCTATGTGATGTTAAGGGACTTTACAGATGTGTTTAAGATAAGGACTAGAGATGAGGCTATTATCCAGCATTAACTGGGATAAGCAATGTGACCACAAAATCCTTAAAGTAGAAGAAATGAGAAGAGAAAATCACAGCAATGTACTGTGAAATGGACTCAAGCCACTACTGCTCTTTGAAGATGGAAGAAGACAACCCTGGGTCTGAGAATGTTGGCAGCCACTGGGAGCTAGGAAACACCAAGAAATAAAATTCCTCCCTACTGATACTATGAGTGGAGCCACTCAAATGGAAAGTGGATTAAGAGCCAGAGGGAGAGGGAATAGCAGATGCAAAAAAGAATTAATATGTGTTCTGTGCATGTTCTAACTCCACACAAGGAAAATAAGCATTGTATACTGGCATCTTGTTCTTAGTAAATTAAAAAATGAAAACCACCACAACATAAAACCAACCAGATTTTTGAGTTCCAGAACCATAAGATTTAAAGAATCTGTTAAAGTTATTGTGTTTATTTGTTATAGCAGCAGTAAGCAACTAATACAATCATCTTCCCTAAGATGTTTTATATACATAAAAAAGCTTTTTGATCCTGAAAGAAATAGCAACTTTTTTGACAAAAATAATGAACCACATTGAGCAGAACAAAGAACAGAACAAAGTTTATTAAAAGTGCACAAGAAGGCTGCTCCTGGTGATACATGTCAATAATTGTAATACTGTGGGAGGGGTAAAGCAGAAGGATCATAAATTAAAGTGTAGACTGGGCAACTTAACAACTTACAAACAGTATCTAAAAAATGAGGAAAAATAAGAAATATGTTACAAAGAGAACAGTTCAGCCAATTTCCTAAATCGAATCAGAATTAAAAGCAGGAAGACTGTGTAGACGTTTTCCCTTTACATATCCTTTCTAATTCTCTGATGATCACTCCACATGGTCCCTTTAGGGTCTTTAGTATGCACCATTGAATATTGTGTTGATGTATCTCAAGGCTCCCTTCCACAAGACTAATCATGCAAGGGTGAAAACTTTTCTTTCTCTAGATTCCTCTCTGTCATCTTTATTTTGGTAAAGAAAATCACATTGTTCTGTTGGGTCAAAGCTCCTTGCCTTGGTCTTAAATTGTAGAACCAATAATATGTCATACATAAAATATGTCTGCTCAGGGAAAGGAATGTTGTTACAATCTGGAGAAACAGTACTATATATATATATATATATATATATATTCTATTGTGTTTATTTCACAAGTGATATATATAATATATATCATATATCATAACATCTGATATCATGATATATGGTATATATTATATATGATGTATATTATATATAATTTTAGCAAAAGGTACCATCCAATTTAGCTCCTGTGATTCAGTGTCTGTTCTAAACAAAAAAAATTGTATGAGGCAATATGAAAGGCACAAAGGCAAACAACAAAATGTTTGTCTGACATCTATGTTTATGCCATAAGCTCTGCTCAAAACTTGGGTCATAGGGACATAGGAAACAGAATACTTGAGGCATGCAGGAGACGACAATGGAGACTAGACTGGAATATTCTCTGTACAAGGATGGCCTCCTCCGAACATGAAACATTGTCTCTGGCTTCATTTTCCAAGGTGAGATGAGAGAGGAGCAAATTCCCAGAAAAAGTGATTGGAGTTTCATATGAACAGTGACAGAAATAAATATTAGAAAGAACATCTAACCAGTGTGGGATGGGTCCAGTCAGCAGTTTGGAGGCACAGACTTGCAGGGGAAAGTCCCCCAGCCACTGAAGACTCGCAGTGTACCACGCGAGTCTGAGTTGCCAATAAATAGCCATCACAAGGCCGGAACACATCAGTATTCAAGAGTGACAAAAGAGTATACTTTGAGAATTGCAGAGGTAAACTTGGGGATACAGGGTCAA
The DNA here is from genome assembly GCA_004026965.1 of Petromus typicus. Taxonomy (NCBI): domain Eukaryota; kingdom Metazoa; phylum Chordata; class Mammalia; order Rodentia; family Petromuridae; genus Petromus; species Petromus typicus. The sequence continues at coordinate 35,418 of PVIR01004410.1, read as the reverse complement.
GTTAAAATCCAACTGGGAAGGCTAGAAATGTTCATAGGATAAACTGGCTTTTAAACAGTTTTGAAAACAGTCTTAGGTTGACAGCAGCGAGCAAAACAGAACTTGAAATTAATTAAAATGCTCCTCTTTGGTTTCCAAGTGCACAAACATTATGCAAAGCAACTTAGCGCCATGTGTACAGCACCAAATTGACACAGCTTTTGCTCCCCAAGGTGACAATGGTTTCCATGAAACTGATTCTATAATGATTTCTATCATCTCCTTAAAAAAACAAAACAAAACAAAAGAATTGTCTGGTTTCTTTAAAGAAAGCTAAACTTTGTCAGGCAAAATATGAGAAAGTATCTTGAATACAGAGCAGCCACGGGAAACCCCTGAGGAAAGGAATTTCCATCACAAAGTGTTCTCTGCTCTTGGAATCTTTGAAGTAGGCCTCTGGCCTGCACATACCGAATTCTTCTTGCTTTGTTTCCTTTTTTAAATTAATCATTTGAACATGTTGGGGCTTCAAATGTTTACTGGGTGATTATAAACACCCTGAAGTGTTGATGGAACTCTCTGGGGACACCATCTTCAACCTCATCATCTTTTTAGATTTTTGTTTTGACACACCATCAGTTGGAATTTTTAATTCAGATTATTCTCCAATGTTGCAGCAATTTTACATCATAGATTATCAAAGTCCCAAATCCTTTGATAAGGGTAATTAAACATGCCAAGTTGGTTTTTGCAGCTCTGAGTCTGTCGTTCATGCATGGGTTATGATATGATAGTTAGTTTACTGCTTTCTGTGTTTTAGTTTTATGATGCTGAAGTTTTATTCACTTTTAATTCCTTGTAAATTGTGTATGGAAGCGAGAGAGAAGTGAACCCTATCATTTTTAGGCTATGCAGGAGAATTCCTCACAGATTCTGTTTTTATGAGACAGATTTCGTGTGTGTGTGTGTGTGTGTGTGTGTGTGTGTGTGTGTGTTTCTTCTGAAGAGAAGGCGCCATCTTCTAGAAATCAGATATTGATTATATCACTCCTTTGACATAATCCCATACTTCTTATGCAGACAAAAACACCATTGATTTTTCTAAACTAGTGGCATTTTTTTTTCTATCACTGGAAGGTGTGTTTGGAAAAAAGAAGAAAGAAAGCCAGTTCAGAGTAATCTATCTTTCTACATAAGCATTTCTGTGGCACTTATCACAGCGGTAACCGGGCACTCAAAAGCACTATTAAACTAAAACACATACATGGGAGGGAAGAAAACCCTAGATGCTAAGAAAACAGAAAGTTTGAGACATCAAGAGAAAAAGAAAACAAAATTCTTTGTTCATATGCAACCAATGAAGGTTTAAAGAAATTCCCAGGAGCAGTGAATATATATATATATATATATATATATATATATATATATATATATATATATATGGATGAGGGAAATATATATATTTATATATATATATATATATCTCCATATATAAATGGATGAGGGAAATATATATTTCCCTCATCCATTTCTGTATTCCTCTAGATGACTATTTAGAATTTATGCTTTAAGAATAAAACAATGTCAAGTCTTGCTGGGGTCCATTAAGGATGGGATAGGCTCTTATTTTGGGTAGAAGACAAAAAAGAAGAACTCTATAAAACTCTATAAAAGTAAATGAGATGCTAACTGAGCCTAAAGGTACTTGACTTCTCTGGTAAGACAACCCTACTTTCCCTGGGTACTCAAAAAAAAAAAAATAGATCTAATGTTTGTCCAGTTGAATATCCATACATCACACTCTCTGCTATGAGACACAGGTAGGAGATAAGTTGTTTGAATGTGAAACTTGCAGAACAAGCAAATTTAAAGAGAAAGGGGATAAGGGTCACAAATCAAATTTCCAAGTGGCTTTGTAAATTAAGTACTTTTTATTTCTTACCATGAAATTAGTAAAAATGACAGCTTTATAGGCCAGAAGTCAAATAAGAAGGCCAAACAGTTTATAATATCAAAGGCAACTTGTTCTGTTATTTTTAATATGTAAAAGAGAAATTATTAAATAACTGCTCGATTTTATACCCCAAATATAATCTGCTATGGAATGAAGTATAAAAATTCATATTTGAAAATGAACCAATTATCTTTAGTGCATGTAATTTACAGATTTATACTATGATCCAAGCCACCATATTGAGAAAAAGCACATTAATGGGAAAGAAATAAATATCTAATTTACAGGACTGTAACCACCATAAAGTTTTATTTGGACTACGGTGTAATTTCTGAGTAAAAATACTTCTGGCTCGATTTCAAGGTGGGTAATCTGCCGATTCTTATGATTTTAACAAAAATGATTTCATTCATTTTAGTTGACCTTGCTATATAGTTTAAAACGATACAGACAGAAATTCCATTTCAAAGAGTAAGCCATCTTCACTCAGATTTACGTAGAAGTTGGCAAATTAAAAGTATTTTAATAAGGCCAGCAGTGATAGTTCAGGAATAAGATTTAAACTGAGCTCCCGTGCCAATGAGTGCATTAACTTTATTCAAAAATAGTGTATGTAAAATGGCACACAACTGACATGAGCTGATTATGATAATGTCTTAGTGCAAATTTTTGAAAATCAGGTACTATAAAAATATACCATTAACTTTATGTTAATAAAATATTTTGCTTGATGCCTTTTAAATTATTCATTTGAAGTAGTCTAAAAATATAAAAGAACTCTTATTATCATTCAATTTACATGATTACTTTTAAGTTCACTTTTTTGGTTTAACATAAACAGAGTGTAAAATTCACATCAAGCTTTTGGTATTTAAAATGTGTAATTTTTATGCAAAAATTGAATGCTGTGTTACATTTTTAAGGTTGTCATTAGTATAAATATAATTTTGATTTCTGATTTGAAACAATTTAACCCTTAGGAGAAATTATCATGTTTCCCAGGTTGACTCATTATTGCTGCTTTGATTATAGATGAATTTCTTTGTAAAAACACTTTTTAAGGAATCTAAGCACCGACTTGTAACGCCAGGGGTTTCCACAGATGTATTTCAAGAAATGATGAAAATTACCAGGAAAAGATGATTTCTTGTGCCCAAAGAGTTCAGTTTTCATTTTAATTTAATACCATACAACTTTTGTGTGTCCACAGTTGTGTGGGCCTCCTCATGGGTTTCCACAGGCAGATAGCACCTGGCTGCTTCACATGGCTTAACAGTCAAATTGAAATTTCTACCCTAAGTTACAACAGTCATAGTGTAGAGTTGGGCACGCACTTTAGAGATTTGAATTTACCTAGTCAAAGTACAAAATAGTGAAACTGAAAAGTAAAATTTAGTAAAAGCTCTACATAGAATGAGGCTTGAGTATCATGGCTGTAATTTTTACTTTTGACACAAGGTCTTATTAGTAGTTCAAGTTGGCCTTGAACTCGTTTATTCCATAGCCAAGATGAGCCTTGAACTCTGGCAATGTCCTTGTCTCAGCCACCCACATGCTAAGGTTATAGACAGGTGTCAACATACTGAGCTATACACCCCCCAAAAAATAAAACATCTAGGAATCAATCTAACAAAGGAGGTGAAAGACCTCTACTCTGAAAACTACAGCAGTCTGAAAAATGAGATAGAAGATGATATCAAAAAATAGAAAGACATACCTTGCTCCTGGGTAGGAAGAACCAATATTGTCAAAATGGCTATACTCCCAAAACTACTCTACAGATTCAACGCAATTCTGATTGAAATCCTAATAGCATATTTCACAGATCTAGAGAAAAAAATCCAAACTTTCATCTGGAACCACAAAAGACCTACAATAGCCAAAACAATTCTGAGCAACAGGGACATGGTGGGGGGTATTACAACTCCTAATCTGAAACTATACTATAAAGCCCCCATGATAAAAATGGCATGGTACTGGCAAAGTAATAGACTCAAGGATCAATGGAGTAGACTAGAAGATCCAGAAACTACTCCAGATACACTGAGCCACCTCATCTTTGACAAAGGAGCCAAAAATCCTCAATGGAGGAAAGATAGCCTCTTTAACAAATGGTGCTGGAAAAACTGGGCTTTAAGTTGCCAAAGACTAAAACTAGATCTAACACTATCACCATGTACCAAGCTAAAATCAAAGTGAATAAGAGACATAAATATTAAAACAGACACTCTGAACCTGTTACAAAACAGGTTAGGTAAAACTCTCGAAGACATTGGCTTAGGGAAAGACTTCATGAACAAAACTTCTATAGCACAGGAATTGGCTGAAGAAATCAACAAATGGAACCTCATTCTTTTAAAAAGCTTCTGCATAGCAAAGGAAACCACCAACAGAGCAAAAAGGCAACCAGCAATGTGGGAAAAAATCTTCACCAGCTGTTCCTCATACAAAGTATACTATCTGGAATATGTAAAGAGCTCAAACAAATCAGCCCACCCAAATTTAATGACCCAATTCAAAAATGGGCATCTGAAATGAACAGATAGTTTTCAGAGGAAGAAGTAAGAGCAGCTAAGAAGCATACGAAGAAATGATCAACATCATTAGTCATTCGAGAGATGCAGATGAAAACAACACTGAGATTTCATCTCACTCCACATTGAATGGCTGCCCTTTCAGAATTCGCCAAGAGCAAATGTTAGCGAGGCTGTGGAGAAGAAGGAGCCCTTCTCTACTGTTGGTGGGACTGTAGACTCATACAACCCCTGTGGAGATCAGTTTGGAGATTCCTCAAAAAGCTAGGAGTGGAGGTCCCATTTGACCTGGCCATTGCCCTGCTGGGTATATACACAAAAGAATTAAAAGATTCATATCACAGTGACATATGTGCACCCATGTTTATAGCACCCAATTTGTGATTGCTAAATCTTGGAAACAACCCAAGTGTCCATCAACTGGAGACTGGATTAAAAAAGCTGTGATTCTTCTACAGAATGGAGTATTACTTTGCCATAAAAATGATAAATTTGAATCATTTATACTTAAATGGACATACCTTTAGGATATCCTCATAAGTGAAATAAATAGGGCACAGATAGGTACATATCGCATCTTTTCTCTGATATGAGAAAATAAAGATGTAAATGAGTTGTAGCATTGTATGTTATATATTATGAAATAGAAAATGCTCAACGTAAAATAGGGTGAAGGGGGGAAAATAATGAGAGTATAACAAAAAAGTCAGGAAACACATTTTATGTATATGGGGGGGTGGTAGGCTGGGTAGAGCTATGGGAAAAAAATGAGAATTAAGTTGTATCTTATACTGGTACAAATGCCCATTATGGAGTGCAATCATGATGTGTATATGTAATGAACCAATAAAGATAATAATTTAAAAAAACCATACTGAGCTATAATCAAAGATTTTGAAGAAGAGAGGATATAGTCTTTCCAATGAGAAAGGAGTTGAGTGAAAGTTCAGAGTCATTTCCTTTAGAATACAAACAACACTTAAGCCTAGTCTCAGAAATATTAATAGTTTGCATTTACATTAAAATATGCACATAGATATGTATTTCACTCTGTATGTAAATAGAAAACTCATTCTAGACATAATTACTTCTAGTCACATACAATTCCAAAAATATACATGTGCCTGCATACACTAAATGTCCAAATGCAAGTTAATGCCTCATTTGTTTCAGAATGTTCTTTTAATATTTATTCATGGAAGGTAGTGAACAGACTTAGAAGACAAAATAGGAACTTGACCTGTGCGTACCAGAAGTCAGCCTGATGCTTCTGTCCTACAATAGTTCCAAGTGATGATTTATTTGCTACTGTAAGATCAAGAGTTTAAGGTCTGGTGCATCTCATTCCAGACAAACTTGTCTTCCCATCTAACCTTTGGCATATTTAAGTATGATTTTTCAACTTCTGCATGACTTAACACAACTCTGTCTCTCAAGAATGGTATTATTTTGATGTGAAAGACACTAAGTGAGGTCTCAGGAAACCGGTCATGTTGTAGGCTTAGAAATTCTCATGCAACCATTTGTCTTGCCCCCACAAGGCATTGAGTGTGCTCATCCTATACAGTTGAAACTTTGTATGTCTTTAAGAGAGGTTCACCTACCCTCTCGCTGAAAGCTAAGGAAAATGAAGATACTATTTTGCAAGAAGTGTTTTCTTATCCACAGGCCTTTTAAAGGTATTAAAATAGATTCCCTATTATTTCAGCAGCCTTCTCTAAAGCATCTTATTTCATCTTCTCATGAAATTATGAATTGTCATATTATTGGTTTCCATCTTCATAATTTTCACCCACATACTTTACAATTTCTTATATTTTTTCCTTAAAAAATATGTATCGATGCCAGCATGTAACCATCCATGGAAGACACACACACACACACACACACACACACACACACACACACACACACACACACACCTACCTCTACCCTGACCTTGGGACATTTATATTTAGAGGGGGTAGAGTAAGCATGAATCAAAGAAAACTCCAAATATATCATTGTTAGTGTTAAATATGGAACGTAACCGTAAGCAAAATAGAACACCAGAGTGGTCTGTAAAGTTGAGAATCTAACTGAACCTATCTATAAAATGGAGAACTATATTGCTCTTGATTACTACACCTACTTGAACACTCCATCTTTGATACATTACCCTACATATTAGTTTAGAAGTAACTTTTGAATTAATCTGTGCTTAACTCAAACTTCTTTGAGTTCTTTCGGATGTGTTTTCAAATAAAATACTGTCATAGTAAAGTTCCATGGCACTCTATTTATTACTTGAGTTTACACATAAAACTTTTAACTTATACATAAAAAGCTGCATAATCTTGGTGTTGATCTCAGGTCTAACATATGAAGGTGACTTTTGTGTCATATGTAAGGCACTCGACATAAAAAGACTTTTGAAATGAAGTCCTTCACCAACTGAAAAGATGATCAACATCACACTGGAGATTTCAGTAAAGTACTAAACCAAAGTCCCGAGGTCTTTATCCAACACTCCTCCAAGATGATATAATGATCCACAAATTAAACCTCAGTGTATATAAACAGAGATAGTATATATTTGTTGATTTTGCTGTTGAGTGTTCATTTTTTCTTCTTAGGGAATATATTACTCTTAGGGAAACCATTCCTCATTCCAGCTCATTCTATATGATTTTGAGGGCTGAGTATACCCTTGGTTTGCTTGTTGTCTTATAACCCAACTTGTTTAATGAATATTAAATTCCAGTGTCTACACTACAGTAGAGGTGAACCTGTGACATATGTTATTGCTTTTCTCTTATAACAAAAGATGTCAAGTATGAGTTGTTTTATTTTTCCTAAACTAAACCTCCAATATTCAGGTTTAAATGCAATAAATAAGTGGTTTTTGGAGTGCACTTTGGGCTCTTATCTCTAAAAGTTTTGCCATTACTGGACTATAGGACTAGATGCATAACCTAGACTGTTTCATCAAAATTAAGTTCCTGACCTTTGGAAGCAAAGCTCTTACTAGAACTGAAAGTGAGAAGACAAAAAAAATGGATCAGTTAAGAGTTTCCGTCTGGTGTAGGTCTCACTATTCATGCAAGCTTTGAGGGGAAGACGGAGACATGAAGTCTCACTGCAGGTTCTGAGTCAAATTCAGGTATAGACCTTCGTGCTTCGTGAATAGAAATAAACAATCTTCTGCTTCAACCAGTGATTTATACATTATTAGTGAGTTTGCGTTTTCCTTTTAGTGATGAGAGTAATATGCAAGTATTTACCATGTGTTTTATTAAAATCAAAATATATGATCTCTGCGATGCTTTATTGACCAGTAAAATTATCTTCTTAATCAAACAAAATTAGATTAATTTGCCATGATTTGTTTGCAGTGAATTTATGTTATTTTAGAGTGATTTTTCTCTGTTCTAAAAATATCTTTTTAATAGTCAACTATAAAAGCTAACTGTTTAAGAAGACAGACCTGTAGCTCTTTGTATCACTAACCCTGGACTCATACACATTTTCCTCTGATCTTTTGATTTTTTTTTTCAGTACTAGCTACTGAATCCAGACCTTCCGTATTGAACTACATCACCAGCCCTTTTATGAAAATTATTCTTATTTTCATAAAAGGTCCCATTAAGTTGCCCAGTTTGGACTTAGATTATGATTTTTCTGCCTCATCCTCCATAATGCTAGGATTTACTGTATATAGCCCAGCTGAATGATTTCTTTTGTAAAGCTTCAATCACATGGTCCTTTCAATTTAGGTATGAATATTGTTTTTTAGTGTCAGAAATGGTTTCTGACTTCCAAAGCCTGGACATTGTTCTTTCATAGTGATTTATTTTTAAAATAGAAGGCAAACAATGATTATGAATCGACTGTTCTCTTTAAATGGACTCTTCATTAGCTGTGACAGGAAATACTACTCACACAGTCTGTGTCTGTGTGTATGTGCATGTGCATATGAATTCTGAATCCCATTCTCCATGGCCAAATGAAGTCCTCTGACTACTTATTTGACCTCATTTAACAGTTTATCCCTAGGCCTTTACATATACATGCCAGACTCCACTATCTCTCTCTCTTCTCCAAACCTCTTCGCTTCTTCCTGTCAGCTTCTATGGAGGCTGCTCCTCTGACTCCTCTCCACGGCAGGTTTGGAATGAAAAGCTGACCTGATAAGGAGGAACACTGGGGCTCAGGAGTCCACAAACAGCTGAGGTGTGGGCTGACACTGGAAAAACTTCACTGGGAACCAGAAAATGGGGTTGGGCCTTGGGCATATCTCTCAGCTTGCTCTATCACAAAAGAAAAGAGAGACTAGAGTCCGAGAGTTTGGGGGATAATTACCTGAGAGTCTGGCCCTAATGCAAAAGTGTCACTCAGCCCCTCTCAAAAGCGTTTGGTGTGTGGCTTCTCTGAGAGTGCTGCTCGACGCGGACAACTGATAATGCCCAAATTTTCTTTCCTTCTGCTTTAGGCAGTTTATTTTTAAAATGAGGTTAAGCAAACTATGGTGGAGGGGGAAACACATTTATTTCTATCTTAGTAAACTGATTGTTACTACGACATATCACCTTTATGGTTGACACAAACTTCACAATGTGACACATTAACTCAGGGAAGAAGAAAAAAAAAAAATTTCACAAGCAGAACCTTAAAAAGTCAACAGTGGTATTTTTCTCTGAGCACAATGGTGTGAGGCTTTGCTCCCTGGATGCTGCCGTCCAGGAATGATGACAGGGTGAGGCTTTGCTCCCTGGATGCTGCCGTCCAGGAATGATGACAGGGTTGGTGTCAGCGCCCTCCTTCTTGCTGCCCGTGCATCTGTGAGATGCCCACTCCATCCAGTCTCTGACTTGACTTCTGAGACCGCGGGACAATGTGGATGCAAAACTGACACATGTGAGCTTTTGGAAGATACTGGAGCATGAACTCCAAATGGAGAATTTTATAGTGTCGAGTGTTGAATAACATCTCACAGAAGGAAGAGCTCAAGAAGGTAACAGTTTTCAGAGGACAGCGGTTCTTTTGAGGTCTGCAGCCAGGGATCCACCATCTCTAGGTTAAAACATTTTGGTAAGTGACCAGTTGTTGAAACTGTGGTAGGCACATGTGTAGTTCTGGGAAAAGATAAGCATTTAAAATATATCAGCGTTTTTATTTTGGTTGTTCTCAAATATCCTACAGAAGTAGTTGGTTTTATGGAACAGGGTAAGGATGGAGCTACAGTTTCACAAACATCCTAGTAGCTTGAGATTTCAACACCTGATTATCCAAGTGGTCTTCTTGACTCTGATCCATGTTAATCCTTTTTATTTTTCCAGGAAAAACTCTTAAAATATTCTGGAATGTATTATGTGGCCATTTTTTTTTTGTCACTTTGCATTCGCCTTTCAAGTCTATTGCCTAGGAGGAAATAAATAACCTTCCATGTGCCCATTCTTATAAATTTCAAATTAAAAGTGATGAGGAAATGTCCTTTATTCCTTGTGATGATCTTGTCCCCTGTCTGACTTTCTTTCATCGCTGTGCTTGTGTGTATATTTTAGGGATAGAACGGCATAGCGACAGTGTGACAGCGCAGGAAGATAATGATTTAGGACAGAACAGGAAAACTTGTAAAAAGCAAGATGGGAACCATTTGAGGTGTTGCATAGTAGACAGTCTCTGTGTTAACACCTCACCTCTGCTGTTGCCATAGGAAAGTAGTCAAAAGCAGTACCTGAACACACAGCGTGCTGGTTGTTTGAATACTGTTTTATAAGCTTGAAAATTGTGATTCATAAAATGTGTATGTGTCTTCAGGTATTTTTCTTTGTTTTATTCACAACCATCTAAAAATGTATGTCTGTGTGTGTGTGTGTGTGAGAGAGATAGAGAGAGAGAGAGAGAATGGGGTGGGGAGAGAATTTACCTATAGGAATATGTGACAGTTGATGAGTTCTTAGAAGACCAGCGAACTAACATGGTCCCTTGATTCACAGATGTTCTAGAGCACAGCAGATAATGTCATTCACCCCTTACATTAGTCAGAAAGATTGAGCATCTTTCTGGGAGTTCTGACTCTGTCTGAAAAGGAAGCTCATGAAATGAACAGAAGCTCTTTCTTGTGGCAAAATAAAAGAGGAAAAATATTTCTCAGTGGCAGCTCCATCCTACCTTGCTTCATGAGAATTCTGGGAAATCAGTTAACACATTTCTCATATCTTTATGTGTAACCTAAGAGGATCAGCATCTAATATTCACTCATTAATAGATGATAATGTGTAAAAGACTAAATTCCATCTCTCCACTCTTACCAAGGAGGCTCTGGCAGGAGAGCTAAGATCTGAGGTTCTGAGGTGATATGCTTCTGATTCACATACCACTGAGTGGACCTGGGGAATTTTATGAGGCACTATGTCTAAAAATGGGACTAATTCCTATCATGTAAGGTTATTGTGAAAAATATAGGAAGTGGTGTATAAAATGATGAGAGTGCCTATCCTCATACAAAAATGCATTGGAAATATTACTAACACTAACATTCTTTGAGGGCTTCAGAGGGCCAGAGCCTATCACACATTACACAACATAAACTACCTAGTCAACTAGCTTCTGCTAAACATTCAAAGTCCTGTCACTGTGCCACCTGCCTATCTGTTCCTATTCTACTCATACCTTCCTCATCCACTTAAATATCTTTGCTCTGGAGCTATATTTTATATAAAAATCCAGGCCTCAACTTTTCTCCAGTGAAAGGCTGTTAGGATTTCCAGGTTCTGCTCGAGCTGAGCTCTTAGAGATCTTCCCCTAAGAATTGCGGTCCCCATTGGCTTTTCCTTCAGTTTTACTAGAAGTGGCACTTTGTATAATGCCATGTGTCATTTTGTACCTAATTGTGTATGATCTTGTTTCGTTATCTTAATTGTCTCACATCCTGATATCTCGCCTTGGGAAGCAGCCCATGATTACTTGTAGTGGAAGAAATTGGAAGCTCTACTCCTTTGTGCGTGTCTTTTATAAAGTACCCTCTATCATTTGTTATCTTTTGGCTGATGTAGTCCCTTCAGAAGACCAGGTCCACTTTGGTCCTGATCCTTCATAGGAGATATTCTCTGCCCACTGGGGTTGTAAGACACTGTATTCCTTACGGTATTTCTATCGCACTGTCATTGTGTTGACTTCAGTGGTTGTCAGGTGACATAGCCAGATTTTATCCTTAGCATCAGTTTATTCGTTGATATGTTAGGTGTGTAGGTTGCATTTTGAGGATTCTGTGGAGATTCTGTATTGTTCACCACACAATCACTGCTTCTTTTAGTGGAGTTTACCAGAAGTCTACTTACTTGTGATCCATTGGATAACATTTGGCAAGACTGGATGCAGTCATTTAAGCAGATTTTCTTCCTTTGAATACATATTCTGCTGTAATAGTAAATATTCAGAAGAACTCTTGTATTCTCCTTTACCTTGACTTTCTTCCTCAAATATTCTATGGTTTTTTTGTTGTTGTTATTATTGTTTATATTTTTGCTCTTCACAGAGAGATGGAAAAGCCAAAGTGTGGAACATAGAAGAGGGGAAAATATATGATGATATTATTACTTTTTGCCAGGGAGATAGCTCTTCTCAGTGTCGCTAGCCAAGAAGGTTCCAGCCAGATGTCCTTCCAAGCTTGTGAGTTCTCCTGCCCCATCAGCCCGCAGGGTGCACAGCAGGCTGATCATGATGCTGTTCTGCCCTGCAGACTAGACCTTCTGGTCTCACTATCCCAAAGCTGGGCAAGGTAGAGGGGAATCACTGCCTTGGTATCTAGTGGAGAAAATGGGAAGAGACAAAACAGCCTATTTGCCAAGTCCTCTACTGGCTGCCTCCCGACTGCTACTGTAGAAGGTATCAAGATGGTAAAACTTAAAATGATATCCCCCAAATCAAGACCTGAGTCTTTCTAAATCAATGCAGTTTCTTGTAGAGCACAGCAGATAATGTCATTCAGCCCTTACACTAGTCAGAAAGACTTAGCATCTTTCTGAGAGTTCTGACTCTGTCTGAAAAGGAAAGTCATGAAATGAAAAGAAGCTCTTTATTATGGCAAAATCAAAGAGGAAAAATATTTCTCAGCGGCAGCTCCATCCCACCTTGCTTCATCCCTTTGTTTGGGCAGCAATCACAGACCCATATGCTAAGCAGTAGCGGATATTTTTCAGAAACAGTTGTCTCCTTGGGAGGCTTCTAAGCTTGTTTTATTGGCAAGTAAGAAATCACCACTGGGCATGTTGTGTGGTTACTCTGCAGATGGTTTGCTTGGGCAGTTTGTTTCTCCTGGATGAAATCTCCCTTTGGACGGCAGGTTGGTTGAAGAAATTCATGCACTTCTTGTCATGTTGTTTCACCCAGACACCTTTTGTCCTTTGGAGTTTGGAGGAAAACAGGAATATAATGAAGGCCCAGAGTAGTAGCTGCGATGCAAAAGGACACTCTCTAGAGCCACACCAGCCACTGTGGTCAATGCCACTGCAGTAGGAGTGGATGACAGGTGGTCTGGCAGTTTTTGCAGTGCATATAGAAACCAGCGTCCAATGGAAGCTCAAAATAACTTTACAGATTTTCACCTAAAGGCAGATGGTAACAGTGATATCACACTTATAAGACTTTTTTTTTTCTTTCTCCTCCTCTTCCCCCAAATAATCACAATTGCCCATGTAGTTCATGCCAGGAACATTTATATGTGCCCAAAGAGAGTGCAGTCCTTTTAAATACACTTTTGTCACTTTCAAAATAGTATGCAAATGTCTAAAATAAACCATTCTCATTCGCAGGGGAGGAGAGATGCGCTCTAAAAAGAGTGATCTCTTTTTATTTTTTCAGTGTCCCAAATGATTCAAAATGAAACCTGCTTTTCTTAGGTCAGACAGAGCTGATTGTTGGAAATGGCTTATTTTAGTTACTGAAAAATAGATTGGGTATTGGCCAGGAGTCATATAATATTTCTTAATCTGGTGGTCCTTTTATAAAGAGGAAATGAAATGACCTTAATCCAAGTCAGTATGACAGTTAGATAATAGAGCACTTAAGGCTTGTATTAATGTTGTGTCACCATAAGAAAACACCTAGATAAATAAATTCCAAAAAAGAAAAGTATATTTTGGCTTATGGTTTTGTAGGTTTAGTACATGGCCAACTGGCTTGTTGCTTTTAGGCTGTGGTAGGGCACAGCATCATGGCAGAAAGAGAAGGAGTATGTGTTAGGACAAATCAGCTTATCATGTGGTAGCTGGGAATGGAAAGGAGATAAAAGGACTAGGGTCTGAAAGATTTCTTTTTAAAATTTGAATATCTATTGGTAAATTATATATACACATCATGATCACACTCAACACTGAGAATTTGAACCAGTATATGACACGACTTAATTCTTTTTTTCCCATTATTCTACCCAACCTACATCCCCCACCCCGTATATACATATGCTTTCTTTCCTTTTTTTATCCATCACATTTTTATTTCCCCTTCTTAATTACCCCTACACTCTATTTTCTTTTGAATATTTTCTATTTCACAATATATATCATATATTCTAGAACTCATTTACATCATCAGTTTCTTGTACCACAGAAAAGATTTACACATATGTGTATTTACACATCTGTGACCTATGTATTTCATTTATGAGTATGTCCTTAAGATACATCCATTTGAGATTAAATGACTCAAACCTATCATATGTTATGGCAGAGTAATATTCCACTTTATAGAAAAACAATATGTTACTTATCCAGTTTAGAGTTGATGAGCATTTAAGTTACTTCCAAGATGTAAGTATCACAAATTGAGCTGCTATAAATATGGCTTGACATATGTCACTATGAGACAAATATTTCTGAAAAACTTCTGCTACTTCCTAATAGTATCACAAACTGATGACCGCATGTTTAATAGATGGGCCTTTGTAAAACTCTTATGCAACTCATAGCAAAAACAAAGAGTTTCATGTCATAATGTCAGCTATTTTTATTAAATATTTTCTTTGGCTGCACTTTTGTATTTTGCATTTTTTAACTCATTTCATTCTCATAATAATTTATGTATAGCAAGTCAGATTAACCAAATATAGTCAGATGAGAAAAGGCATAAAAGGTTTAACTGTACCAGAGCTCCAAGGGTTGTAATTACTTGTGATCGAGCTGAACCCTTTCGTCTTTGTTACCAGTCACTCCACTCCATCTCTGCACATGGTCTATAGAAGATCAATCAAGGTTAATTTTGTAACTCTTTCTCCTGACTTTCTGGCTCTTCATTTACCTTATCTATAAAACATTGTTATTCAACTGGTCACTCTGGTCAACCAGGTGCACATCAAAAACACATAAGGAACAGTTTCAAATTGCATGAAATTTGATCCAACCTTAGGACAATGCTTTTTCAATAGTATTTATTTATTTATTTATTTATTTGTTTGTTTGTTTATTTGAGATCATGGAACATGAATGATTCTGATGAGAAATTTATTCTGATGCAAATCTCCAGAAAAGAATCAAGTAACTAAAGTATTACTACCTAACAAGTCATTATTTCAGTCCTATTTCCTGCGATTTTGAATTAATCCACCAGCGGTAGAATTTCTCTCTTTGAAAATATTAGTATGTCTCTTCTCAGAGGGTCTAGTCATGTGATGGTTGTGTGCATTTCTCCAAGGTCTCACCATCTGGTTCTCCTCTGTCAGTGACCGGGAGACTTTAAGGTGATCACACGGAGCCATCTTGCTTTTTGTACTTTAAACAATTCTCATTTCAGCCATGTCCTCAGCAGCAGCCTTCCTCTACCTCCATGGCAGTGGCTCAGTGCAGGCTTCTTAAGACACTGTTAACAGATTTACACCTGTGCTGCTTTCTTTCCTGATCCGTCTCTGCTATTAATTCACTTTCAGCACTTCTAGTGAATTGTATGTTTTTATTAGCATTTGTCTAAACTGAATTTAAGTTAGGATCAAATGCTTTCATGTGCAGAAAGGGAAGATATAATTCCCATGACACTGGAAGGACAAAAGGAATTCAGGTTCATTAGGATTCCAAACATGAATCTGAAGGAGTCTGTTTTCTGTCTAAGGAAACTTTCTTATTAAGTGTGCCAGCTTATTTGTCCCTTCTATTTTGTAGCTGTTAATATTCATTCTCATCTACAGTAGCAGAGTAACATGTGCAAATCTAGAACAGCTAAGAGGTGATGCACATGTGTGTTTGTGTTTGTGTGTAGGTATGAACATTCTCATCACTCTTGAAAACAACTAACGATGAAAAGTAATGTAAAATATCAGCCACCTTTATGAAACCAATAAGAAATGCAACATATCTGGAGGCTTTATATCAAACATCATATAAAAGTTAAATCTTCAAACTATTGTGTTTTAATATTTTTTCCACAGAAGGAAAAGAAACAAGTCCTGAAAATCATACAGGAAAATTTTTAAAAATTTAAAGAATTGAGTTATTCTCATGTCAGTATTATGTCATTTAACCTTCACGAAAAAAACTAGGAGATTGGTACTACTATTAGTATTTCCATTACTCATATGAAAAAACTGAGTCCCATAGACACTAAGCAGGTCCCCCAAGGTCATTTGTACTAGATTAGTGACATCAAGACTATGTGACTTTACAGCCCTCATTCTTTACCACTTCCCAATGGGATATGGTAGTGACTCTGAGATCCATGTCGCCAACTGTTAGAAGTAAAGAAAAGACAGTTGCTTACATAACCAAACCCAAAACTTTAGGCTCGCTTTGACTGCCTCCAAAGTCTAAGTGATCAGCCAGAATTGACCTGAATCATGAAGAGAAGAAGGGAAAGGGGTCATCAGGGAGGTGGCTCAAGAGGTATGGAAGAGAGAGACTACAAACATCAGCAGCAGTCATGGAGAGAAGACAGGGGTTGGCAGTTTCAAGAATGGAGAAGAATTCTGGCTCCAAGGACAGAGAAGGAAGGACAGCTCTTTAACGAGCTACTTAAATCTCCCTAGCCCTCAGGGCTCCTCAATGCCACATTGAAAGCACATCCATCACTGGGCAGCTCTGCAGTGAGAGCAGGTGCGTGGGCATTAATGAGAAGGCCAGCCAGGTCCCGCGTTGTGCTTTAGCCCCTGAGAGCATGAATAATCGTTCCCACCTAATCCCACTTTACACTAATCAGGACAGAAGATGGGTGGGTTTAATTGGGATGGACAGGAAGGTATTCATCGTCTTGCAGTGGGGAGCTGAACTGCGCTGTGGTAGAATATACAAGTTATAACTTAAAACATGTGGCACAAGAGCTGTCATTTGAACCACAACCTCAAGTATATAGCCCTAATTTAAAAGAGAATCTTAGTGTACATTCCTAAAGAAACTAATCCCAATTTCATCTTTGAACAAACCTGGGCAATGCAAGTGGCCACATGCAACAGACAAAGAGGAGGGGGAGAAAAAGTGAAAAGAAAAAGATGGGAGAGGAAAGGAGGATCAAGCATAAGTATAAACAGTAATTAGGCACACATTGTGTCACGGTTAATGGTGGGGCTTCCCAGTGAGATACGTTTAAACCACATACAGCTAGTAGCGATCCATCCATAACTCACAGGGCTACCAAACTATTCCATGGTTAATACAGAGCAAAGAATTCTAAATACAGCCAATACAACACTTGGACAGTTTTAAATGGCTGATTAAATGCACATGTTTCATTTCCAAATAGTCAGATTGAATCTCAGTTAATCTTCCATTTACCCTACATTTCCATAAAAATGGTAAGTAATAGGGCCTTATTATCCCTCTGCTTTCTAGTGTAACCACTACTTGACAGAGTATGTAAGAATATATACCCTTCTGGCCAATTTGTTGATCTTTCAGTACATTCAGTGAATCAGTCTTTCAGAGAAGCAGACTTGTCTGAAGAAAATAAAGCTAACCTATTGTGTGACCCATATAGAGTTTACCTTAAATGGTATCAGGAACATTGTGTATTTAACTTTCTTAATAGCTTTAATCTTGCCATAGCACCAGAACCCCGATCAGCATATTGAGGCATTTCATAAAAAAGAATGCACAATCCCTTAATAGCTTTAAAGGTCAAATGATTGCTTCTTGTGTCTTGTTTTATATTTAAAAGTCCTTTGTCAAAATTGTGCACATATGTTCTGTTCTCTGTGCTGAACTTCTGGCTATAAATACTGCACAGGCTTTGAAGTATCCTTCACTCTTTCAAATTCTCCTGAAATGGTGCTGGACTTCCCACACCTTGTCCCCACCAGTCAGAACTGCTGAGTGAGGCAGATGAACCTGGGGATGTGGGTTTTACTTTTGGGGCTGCTAATGCATACTACACTCTGAGTTCTTCTACAAGACAAAGGAGAGTGAGGGTATTGCAGAGCAAGGTCATTTTCCAGAGGAGGAGGAAATTACTTGGGAGATTGATATTTTGAGCTTTGATTCCTTAATATATTTTGTAGAACTTTGGCTGTGTTTCATCTTTCCTGATGGCTGACAGGGGAGCACCTCCTTCCCCTATTTTTAAAGAAAAATGCAGATTTTCTAAATAAAGCCAGATAACGCTAAAGAATTTTTTTTTTCTTTTAGCAAATAAATTCTTGGTGCATCCCATTTAACCTGCGACCCACTGGGTCTCACACCTGTGAGATAGGTCCATGACTGATGAGTATAACAAATGCCTTCTCACCAACAAAGCAAAAAGGCAACCAACAATGTGGGAAAAAAAATCTTTACCAGCTGTTGCTCAGACAAAGGGTTACTATCTAGAATATATAAAGAGCTCAAACAAATCAGCCCACCCAAATTTAATGACCCAATTCAAAAATGGGCATCTGAAATGAACAGATAGTTTTCAGAGGAAGAAGTAAGAGCGGCTAAGAAACATATGAAGAAATGCTCAACATCATTAGTCATTCAAGAGATGCAGATGAAAACAACACTGAGATTTCATCTCACTCCACATTGAATGGCTGCCATTTCAGAATTAGCCAGCAGCAAATGTTGGCGAAGCCGCAGAGAAGAAGGAACCCTTCTCCCCTGTTGGTGGGACTATAGACTCGTACAACCCCTGTGGAGATCAGTTTGGAGATTCCTCAAAAAGCTAGGAGTGGAGGTCCCATTTGACCTAGCCATCGCTCTGCTAGGTATATACACACAAGAATTAAAAGACTCATATCACAATGACATATGTGCACCCATATTTATAGCAGCTCAGTTTGTGATTGCTAAATCTTGGAAACAACCCAAGTGTCCATCAACTGGAGACTGGATAAAAAAACTGTGGTTCTTCTACAGGATGGAGTATTATTCTGCCATAAAAAATGCTAAATTTGAATCATTTCTAGTTAAATGCTCATACCTTGAGGATATCCTCATAAGTGAAATAAATAGGTCACAAATAGGTAAATATCACATCTTTTCTATGGTATGAGAAAATAAAGATGTAAATGAATTGTAGAATTTTATGTTATATATTGTATAACAGAAAATACTCAAAGTGAAATAAGGTGAAGGGGGAAAAACAATGAGATTATAACAAAAAAGAAAGGAAACAAATTTTATGTACATAGGGGGTGGTAGGGTGGGTAGGGCTATGGGAAAAAATGAGAATTAAGTTGTGTCTTATACTGGTACAATTCCCCATTGTGGAGTGCAATCATGATGTGTATATGTAATGTACCAATAAAGATTTCAATTAAAAAATGCCTTCTGCTATCACACAAATGTATACCACTATCTAGCATTCCATACAAAAGAAGGATAACAGGCACACGATGCTTTTGGAAAGAGTTCTGTTCCCCAACAATTACAAATTCTAAGACCCAGTCCTCTGATGTATTATATGAACTATTTGGGAAAGGCATGACAAATTACATATAACCACTTGCAATGGCCAGTAAATGGGTGTATTGCTCTATTAGCAAAAAAAATTCGTGTGCGGAGAAATTGTATAGAACTCATGCTAGAGCGAGACTTATTCTTGGTTTTGCCATTTTCAAGTTGTGTGACTTTTAACCAGTTATACAAACACTTTAGACTTCAATTTTCTCACATAGAAAATGGAGTGAGGAATGCTATTTCAGAATGCTGGGCCATCATGCACTTTGAACTTGCAGCACGATGGCTGGCACAGTGCATATTCTTTTTTTCTTTCTTTTTTTTTTTTTTAAGTTTTTTGAGACAGGGTCTCGCTTTGTGGTTCAGGCTGGCTCTGAGCTCAGACTCAAACTCATATCACAGCAATCCTCCTGCCTCTGCCTCCCGACTGCTGGGATTACAGGCGTGAGCCACCACGCGTGGCACTATGGTATGTGGTACTGGTTGCTGCTGGGCATGAGTCTCCACACCCAGTGTGGTATGTGGATACCGGGGATCGAACCCAGGTCCTTGCGCTTGCAAGACAGGTGCCGGAACCACTGAGCTAACTCCCCGGCCCCACAGTGTATATTCTTAATAAATGGCACATATTGTTTTCTTTCAATGGCCAGGTACTATATCTAGAAACAGCACTTGAGCTTCTAAATATTAATTAACAACAATATATTTTTCAAAAACTCCTAAATCAGGCCCCCTACATGTAATCAACACAGAACTCTCAGTGCAAAGATCTAAGTTCATCAGTGGTCATTAGTCTTGCTATGTCTCTTCTTGATCTCCAGCGATTCTGTGTCCAGCAACGCCAACCATTTAAACATGAGCTTCTGCAGTCAAGTGGTATCAGAGTCATGATATGGTCCTTCCTCTGCCCAGGCTACATGAGTGCACTGACATGTTCAATTTGTACAAGATGATGACCCTAAGAAAGACTCACTGGCTTTATAACCAGTCAATAAGCAATAGGAATTTTCATATACTGAACATGTGCTAAGAGGGAGGGACATGTGCGTGAGTCCCTTTAGCATGGTATTTGTGACAATGGTCTTTAAAATCAGACACGTTTAGGTTGAAGTTTTGGCTCTACCCTTCATTTGCTAGATGACCTTGATGTGCTTTCTTTTTGTCAACTTTTAAAGTGTTGATGGCTTGCATGCCCTCAGAGATCCAGTGCGAGGGTTAAGTGGATGGATGTATCGTAAGTGTGAACAGGGGCATGTGGTACCTCACAAGTTTCTTCTTGAACTTCTTTCCTCATGCTGCTTCTGCTTTTCTTCCACCCTTACAACTATCTCTTCTCAGTCTCTGTGGCAATCATCAGTCAACTCTTAAATTGGAAATGGAGTACCTCAGAGCTGTTTCCTGTCCTTTTTTGCATCTGTCCATTCCATGTAAGGGACTGCATCCAGTCCCATGACTTCACACATCATCTCTTTCCCAGTAAAAGCTCTAGTTTCTGGCTTCTTGACACAGCTGCAATGGAGGAGACATTAAGTTGCCCAAAGTCACAAACACAGTGATCCAGCTGGCACAGAACCAACCTCTGTCTGATTCAGACACCAACCTCCAACAATACACCAGGAGTGGAAGACAGTTTAGATATAGCCCAGCGTCAACTCCCTGACTCAACAGAAAGAGAAGGAAACATACGAGTATTGACCTGAGTCGATATATCTGAAGAAACCTGCAGTTTTCTGTATGATGCGACAGTTTATTCTCTAATTTAAAAATTTTGAAACAGTTTTTGAAGGTTAAGAGTTCTATCTAAAACTTCAAATCATTTTCAAGGAAAATTAATGAAAATTATTAATTGTTATAGCTCATTTGTAAGAAGCCAGGTGAGAATATTATGAAAAATTAGTGAAATTATTATCAGATGGAATAATTAAAGATCAATTGTGAAATCATCACATAATTCTAGCTACCCGCTATATCGCTCTTCATTAATCAGAGATAATCTGGAATCGCAATACTTAATTAAATGCAGGAAAGTGTTTGTATGTTCTGACTCTGAAAGGAGATAATTGGAGAATGAGGAAGCCGTGCTGTTATAAGCTTTAGCTGAATTTTTAGAGTGTAGCAAAGTAGATTCCGTCGCGTGGGTGTTGGTCATTGTATGGACTCCTCTAGCTACTGTGGCTTGCTATGAGACAGTAATAGCATTTCCCCTTTAATTCTGAAGAAAGTTTGGATTCATCAGTAAGAAAACAGTAGTGTGTCTGATTTGGACAGATGTGTTTGACCTCAAAGGCCTGTGAAACAATTCCACCTTACTTTGCTTTCTTCTCTTGTCAAGGTAGTGACCTATCTGGTCAGTATTCACCAAAAAGGAAATAACTCTCCTCTTTTTCCTACTTGAAAGAAAGGAATACATAATATATAATACTGACATTTCTCTGTGAGAAGTATAGTGAAGTCACACACTGATTTTTTATATAGTTTATATAAGATAACACTATGACAAAGTAACATTTCACACAATACAATGACCATTATATGCAAACACACATAAGTCATGACAGTCAAAATACACAATATATCAGTCACCCTGAAGAAGCCCCTTGTGACTTATTCCAAGTAAGGTTCATCCTTATCATGGCAACGGAAGACCATTACCATGCTTATCTGAGAGTACACATTAGAATTGTCCTTGGTAGGACTTCACTTGAATGGAAGCACACAAGAAACACTTTTTTGGGTAAAACTTTTGCTCAGCATAATTCTTGGAGAGACATTCTCCTTGCCTTATTCTATTTTTTTTTTTTTTTTTAAGGTTTTTTGAGACAGGGTCTCGCTTTGTGGTTCAGGCTGGCCCTGAGCTCAGCCTCCAACTCACATCACAATCCTCCTGCCTCTGCCTCCCGAGTGCTGGGATTACAGGCATGAGCCACCACGCCCGGCACCGTGGTATGTGGTACTGGTTGCTGCTGGGTGTGGGTCTCCACACCCAGTATTGTTATGTGGTTACCGGGGAATCAAATCCGGGCCCTTGCGCTTGCGAGACAGGCGCCGGAACCACTGAGCTAACTCCCCGGCCCGCCTTATTCTTTTTTTGTAAATTCTTCAGTGGTAGCACGTTGAGTAAATAGGCTACTGTTTGCTTATTCACTGACACATTAGTCGATATGTGGTGTGTTTCCAGCTTTGAGCTATTACAGATAAAATTTCTATGGACACTGTGTGTAAGTCTTTTGATTAGTCATTTTATAATTTGATTTCTACATTGTCTTAAACCTTTCATTTCATCCTTATTCATCTAACAGTCTTCAAAAATACATTTTAAAAATGTCCCAGAATGAAGGAAAATATCTTTTCATGGAATATTTCTGGAAATGTATAGATAGATAGACAGAGATATACATATATATGTAGATAGACAGATATATAGATATATAGATATAGATATGTCTTCTCTGAAAGAGAAAGTACACTATGTACTTTGTTTCTTTCCTTCTCCACATCATGTCTTTATAATGTACCAGCAAGTACTCTTACTTTGTAAACTGGGTTCAGGGGAATTAAGTAATCTGCTTAAGTCCATGTAGCTTATAAGTGCCAAAATCAAGACCATAACATTTCTCTAATCCAGTAATCTTTTATTATAGCTTACAAGAAAAATTTTACATGCATATTTATTAAACACCTGCTGTTTGTCCAATACTGTGTTAGGATGTAGTTAATCAGAAAAGAGTCAAAAGTTTCATGTGATCCCTCAGCAAACTTATGATTTAATTGATATGATAATATATGTACATAAAAATTGAATGTAGTTGCAAGGGAATAAATTAAGAGTTTTGGATACATGTATTCCTACTGCACTGAATACAGGTATAGAATTAATAGCTGTTTTGTAACAGGGATTGAACTCAGGGTCTTGAACTTGTGAGGAAGGTGCCAAAATCACTGAGCTCAATCCTCTGCCCAGGCTACTTAAATAAAATATATGAAGTTAACCAGAAGAGATTGCTATAGAAGTGACTTTTGTGTTCGGTGTCAATACATACAGAAAAACTGTAGATTAGGAAAGATCAGGAATGAAGTAAAGCTAAATTGGTAAGTCTGAGAACTAGGGAGAATCTGTATTCAGGTGAAGGATATACTTTCAGGTTGAAAATACAGAATTGGGGACCAGAGATTTAGCTCAGTATTTCTGGTGCCTGCCTAGCAAGTACCAGGTTCGATATGCGGTAACCACATACAACAATGCCAGGCATGGTGGCTCACGCCTGTAATTCCAGCACTCGGGAGACAGAGGCAGGAGGATTGCTGAGTCTGAGGTCGAGTTCAGGATCAGCCTAATGTACAAAATGAGAGCTGTCTCGAAAAAAACTTAAAAAAAAAAAAAGAAAAGAAAATACAGAACAGAGCCAGTCTCTTGCCAAGTTGAATGGACCTAGAGCATTTACCACATAGATGTTAAGGACACAGGGCAGATTCTTAAGCATTGGAGAAGTGCATATGGCATGGTACAAGTGATGAAGTCATTTGGATCTGGCTTGCAGAATGGGTCAGAAATGGGAAAGAACATCGGAGAGGTTGGGGAGGAAACTATCATAATCCAGGTAGGAGGTGACAAAACCTCAGAGTAAGGAAAGGCAAATACAAAGCTAGTGACATTAAAAAAAAAAAAAAAAAAAAAAAAAAACAACCCTGGACAACAAAAACATAGACAAGCCCTTCATTGACTGGTATCGTAATACAGGAGCATTCAGTTGGAATTCTAGAAAGAAAATATCTTCATGCTAACAGAACCAGGTTTCACAGCCATAGAAATGGCCATATAGCTAGAACACTTCATAATACTTAATTTTGGCATGAAGCTTAATTTTTTTGCTACAACTCACTGCCTGTTAGTTCACCAAAGGATACACTGACTTGCATATTTCAGCTTCTCTTTGGAGTAGAGTTTAAAATAGCATCCATCAGTCTTAATCTTAACTATTTTCCAAAATGTTTCCCAAATTAATAAGTGCAGGATTGGAAGCAGTGACCCTGTAGGGGAATATGACAAAAATAGCTCACCCATAATTAGAAATGAAATTTCCTTTCATTGAGCAACAAGAAATGAGCAAAACCCAGTGTCTTTTCCTACCATGCTATTCTGAGAGGTCTTTACAGCCAGTGCTTTCTAAGACCTCTTCCTTATTGCCCAGTGGTCCATTGGTTGCTTTTATTTCATTGTCTCTTTCTGAATGCCAATTTCAGCTTTGTTCCCTATACCGTGGGAAGACCCATAGGTTAAATCTTGGTAACTAAGAGAACTATCCTTGTAAGCAGACGTCATTGGATGTGTCTGTGGGAGTCATGACAAATCGAAGACCCTCCTGTCTCTCTGTGACACAGGCTAAAGGCATAGTTCCTGATTGATTTAGAATCCCCTAAACAGAAGTGGTTGATAATGAACCGAACAGCCCTTGTCTTTCTGAAATGGTTTTCTTTGGTTCTCAGTGCTATGATGGCTCCTGTGTACTATGACGGACAGACCACATAGACTTAGGGCAGAGGTGAAATTCATATCCTCTTCTGTACTTACTCAACACAGAGTCCTTTGAAACACCTTGACAGTGTGTCTTCTTTTCTCTCTTGGGTTTTTACCTGTGTTAAAATGGAATGACTGTAGGACTTGCCCTCAAAGTGTTGAGAAATAATAAATTAAGTGACCAACTTAAAGTGAGCTGCACATTATACCTGGCTTACAGTATGCATGCAACTATTAATCATTTTTATTGGTCTAGAGCATCTGCTTATAATTATTTTTGTTGTTTTGTGGTGTTTGTCATTGTTGGTACTGTTTTCTTGCTGTTTATGTGAAGTTTTAGTAATTCCTACAGGTTATTTTTAGTATAACATGGAAGCAAAAGTATCTACTCACAAAGGCAGAATTTTTAAGTTCTACAGTAAAGGTGTAGGCAGTGCCCTGTGAAAAATACCAGTGGAAAAAAACAGTTCTTCAAGAGCAACCAGAGACCATTTGATAGATCCACGGATTAAAATTGTGCTTTGAAAGATAGATGGAACTTCTAGGTTCTTCTGAGTAAAGGAGGGCTGTTGAGTGCTTTCTGGGGAAATAAATGTATATTTTAGGAGATGTGATTGGGCAACAGCGTCAAAGAGGGCAGAAGAGAAAAGTCACAGAGAAATAACAGCTTGGAAGTGGGTACCTCCATCCTTTTGCTTGTTTTTAGGAGATGATTAGGTAAATGGGGACGGGCGCCCAGACAAAGGAAGGGAGCTGGAGACTCACAGGAAAAGGTGTGGAGAGTCTCGGCTGCCTGTCCGTCCATCAATAGGTCCTCAGAAGGAAGGAGGAAGGATGGAAGGAAGGAAGGGAGGAAGGGAGAAATGCTCCTCTGTTGCCACACTGCTTTTGCTCCTCTTCCCTTCCATACGTTCCTCCTGTGGCTACTGCATGCTTCCTGAACGTCAGCCCCCTCTCGACCCTCGGGCTGACTGCTTCTCCCCTCAGCATCGAGTGTTCTTCTTCACGCTCCCTGGGGCCTTGTGCATTGCTCACGCTCAGAAAGCTAGAGCCCGCCTCCTCCTCCTCCCTACGTCAACGCTAGTATGCTGCCTGTTTTCCTGTGAGCTGCACGTTTTCAGTCCTTCCCCACTGTCCAACCTGCCATATGCACCCAGATGTTGTTAAAGGCAGGTTAACGATAAGACCTCAGCCACATTTTCCTCTTTGAGTCCGATCTCCCCTCAGTATCCTCAGCTCCTAAGTGCACCACCACCTTGAT
Source organism: Petromus typicus (assembly GCA_004026965.1). Lineage (NCBI taxonomy): Eukaryota > Metazoa > Chordata > Mammalia > Rodentia > Petromuridae > Petromus > Petromus typicus. The sequence continues at coordinate 9,341 of PVIR01004410.1, read as the reverse complement.
CTTTGAGCTAATGCCCACCACCTTGATCTTTGAGCTGCCTCTTTCTTCCCAAACGCATATGAAATGCATCATTAAGAACCACGCCTGTGGCCTCCAACATCTCCCAGGTCACACTTTCACTTTCCATCTCTGCTGTCTACTTCTGCTGATGTGAGAAAAAAATAACCATACACTGGTCTGTGTCCATGTCCGTTCTTGTCTTTTCATCCACGGACCATACACTAGAGAGACTGATCTGTTAAAATCCTAATTCCCTTCTTATCATTTGCTTTGACAGTGACTTCTCTTCCACATCAGACTTTAAGTCACATTTATCTGGCTTCAGCAGCTTGTATTCTCCACTCTCCTATACAACTCTCATTACATTTCTCTTTCCCTTATCAAGTTTATTCTTGATGTTTATACTTACATATTCTATTTTTTCCCACTTGTTCCTAGAGGTTTATCCCTGTTTATTCTTCCTCTCAGCTCCCCCAACTTGTAAGCTTTTTAAAGAATAGGACTCTTGTCACTTATATTCAAAATTCTTTTCCCAAACACTATGACAGGCCTTAAAATAAAGTAGTTGCTCAATGAACATGATTTGAATGAATAAGTCTTAAATATGACCATCCCAAATCTGTCACTATCATGTGTTTCCTGAAATACAGCAAATAAACTTATTAACTCTCTGTGCAACTCTTTGTGTCCTTTTAAGAATTTAACCCCTTTTGGTTTTGTTTTGTTTTGTTTTTTTTCTAAGTTTTTTTGAGACAGAGTCTTGCTTTGTAGTCCGGGCTGGTCCTTAAGTCAGCCTTTGACTCAGCAATCCTCCTACCTCTGCCTCCCGAGTGCTGGGATTACAGGTGTGAACCACCTTACCAAGGATAGAACCCAGCCCCTTGTGCTTGCAAGTCAGGCACCGGAACCACTGAGCTAAATCCCAGGCTCAAGAATTAGTCTTTCTAATATTTCCTATGTCGGTAGCTAAAGCTCTTTTAAAATTGCAGTAGGAAGTGGCAGCACTCTCTGTGTCAAAGATATACACCTTTCACAGGACCAGCCCCCTGTGCCCATCCAACTTATTTCCTTCCACTTCCCCTGCCACCCTGGGGTCCTCCTCCTCATTTTCTCCTGCTCCTTTTACTCCTTGATCTTCACTGTCTTCCTCATCCTCCATCTTCTTTTTTATTGTCTTTTTCTTCTTCATTCTCAAATCCACAAAGGAAGAGAACAGTTGGAAATGGTTTCACTGTGTTTTCTAGTCATCGGTATGGAGGACTGCGGATCGTTTCCCCTTCTTACAACCTCACTGCATTGCCCGTGCACCTTGCACCAGTGTGTTTTTGCAGACATCTTTTTAATTTGTAAAGAGAAGGAACAGGAGGCCCAGAGGTGATTACCAGTCAGAGCAGTTCATCATTAAAAAGGTCTGAGACTCGTGGCAAGGTGATGGCTGTGAAATACAGGTCAAATGGATTTTGCACTGTTCAGGCTTGGGGTGAATTACAAAAATTAAATAGCACTCTAATTAACCAGAGTAGTTAGCACATAATTCAGATCTCTGGAGCTCCAGCTGGTTGAGGATTTTTTTTAATTACTGTATATATTTCTGCAAATAAACAAAAGGAAAAAAATCCCATTTTGGTTGATCTTTCATATTCAGGCTTCTTGATAAGAAAACATTACATATTTTTGTAAAAATGAAACGAACTTACTTGGCAAGAGAAAAAAAATGAATTCTGTTTTTCAAAGGGAATAAAGGATAAACCTAGAGGAGGGTGAAAGTTTTGCATTCTCTTCTATGTGCTGCACATAACCTGACTTGGGTTTTTTAGAACAATACCACGTGCATGAAAATGCTAGAAAATCAGGTAAAAATTGTATCGCACATACATTGTATAGGCAGTCTTCCCTACTGATGTCTTTCTGAAGGAATCGAGTAGCATTTTCTACCACGGATGAGTTAAGACATTAAAATGCTTTTAGATGTATTAAGATTTGCTACAAAAAGAAAATAATACCATTAAGAACATGACTTAAATAGTTGATAAATAAACATAAAACATGATAAGAAACTACTGTGTACGTGTACCAATCATTTGCTATACATGTAATCATTATGTACTGCAAACATGCTCTAATAAAAATAAAAATTACCAAAAAGCTAAGAACAAATATGAGAGGGCACTGTACAAATAATAGAATAATTATCAGTAGAGCCTCTACACACATGAAAATGACTTCAACGTTGCCCAAGATTATTGAGCTATCACTATGAAATCTTGGAAAACATAGAAGTTCCATCGTGGAGCAAAAAAATACATAATTTAGAAATTGCAGAAAATTTTCACAAGAGATAAATACAATAATGATTCCATGTTTTCAGAGCCATAAAGTGCAAAAGTCAATCAAAATCCTTCGGTTTAACACCAAATCTGCCCTTTTTAATGTCACTTTATTTTTAAAATTTTCTCTTAGATAAATGATGCTGACAGAAATAGCTAATATTTCCTGAGTTTGCAGTGTTACACACTGTGCTAACCACGTACTTCCTACCACTTAAACTCCTGGCTTCAGAGAAACAGAGACTACTATCAGTACTTTATAGATGAGGAAACAGATTCACAAACAAAACAAAGTAGCCCAAGAACTCATCAATACAGATATGAGTTTCAAGTGTCATAGGCAGGTCTGACACCAACATCCATGTTCTTTACATTCTAATTTAAATTGTACCTTTACCATGGAAATGAAATAACAGATGGTTCATCTAAAAGTTTCTTGTGTGAATCCCACTTGTAGAGATCTACAGTTACCTCAAAGGCACTGCTTGCAATTTTGTCTCCATAAATATTGCATAAGTGTTTTGGGGTCTTGGTTTTATCAACGTCTGAATATTCTCTGGTCCAAGCTGCTTTGCTCATAGAAACCGAAAACTCTATGGTTTGTCCTCCTCTGAGTCAAGGTTGTCCAACAATCTTGTCACAGGTGCAAGCTAGGTTTTATCCTTATAAAATGTAAGAGTGATTCATGGACCTTGCAGGATAATGTAGTTCATGCTATGACTAGTTTGAGTAAAAATATTTTATGCTCAATTTTTAAAAAGCTAAACTTTTATACTGTTCATGGGAATTACAAGGGAACATTTTATCCTTCTTGGCCTTGTACCAATTGGGTCATGAGTCAGATCAAAAGTTTATTTTTACCAAAAACACCTCTTAAGTTCACTTTAAACATTTACCAGTCCAACTGTGTAAACTAAAATCTGTATTTTTATACAGTAAAATAGCAGGAAGTACAAAAATGACAATTTTGTCAAATGTAGTCAGTCCAACAATCAACTATTTGAAATAATACCTGCCTTCGGAGGACTCCAGATAGTTGGTTTACAAACAAACATGTTGCTCAAATGATGTTTATTGTAACCTGCTTTGTGGTAAAAAGTAAGTATTTGAGAACAGGTTTACAAAAAAAAATGGAAAGATTTTTTGATATGTTTTAAAACTAGTGTATTCATGGGCCGGGGATTTAGCTCAGTGGTTCTGGCACCAGCCTTGCAAGTGCAAGGACCCAGGTTTGATCCCTGATAACTATATACAACAATGCCAGGCATGGAGACTTACACCTACCAGCAATCAGTACCACACACCACAAGGCCGGGCGTGGTGACTCATGCCTGTAATTCCAGCACTCAGGAGGCAGAGGCAGGAGGATTTCTGCGAGTTCAAGGCTGAGCTCAGGGCCAGCCTGAACTGCAAAGGTGAAACCCTGTCTCAAAAACAAACAAACAAACAAAACAAACCTAGTGTATTCAGTTGCAGGCTTATAACTCATATTTCTATTCCACTAAATTGAATAAGATGTAATATCATATCTACTCCAATCTGCTCACCATAACAGATATAATGTGTAGTAACTCTTAGTGTTAATAAAGATCTGTTAGTTCCAAACTATTTTGGTTACTAGAACTTCATAAAATATTTAAAAATCGATAGTGGTGATGCTATCTTTATCTTTATTTATGCTATCTTTTTTTTTTTTTTTTTGAGACAGGGTCTCGCTTTGTGGTTCAGGCTGGCCCTGAGCTCAGCCTCAGACTCACATCACAGCAATCCTCCTGCCTCTGCCTCCCGAGTGCTGGGATTACAGGCCTGAGCCACCACTCCCAGCACTGTGCTATGTGGTACTGATTGCTGGTGGGTGTGAGTCTCCACATCCAGCATTGTTGTATGTGATTATTGGGGATTGAATGCAGGTCCTTGCACTTGCAAGTCAGGCGCCAGAACCACTGAGCTAAATCCCCTGCCTTGAGCTATATTTTTCTATCTTTATTCCTTTCATCAAAGATTACTCTGTCTACTCAGGTTCTAGACAGACTGGAAGGCTATTTATACTATTTCTGAAAAAAGGGTAGAATTTTAATACATATGGCTTTCAGTTTGCAGGTCACTTTGGATGGTATGGACATTTTTTAACACTATGAATTCTTCCAAATTGTGAATGTGAGAAACCTTTCCATTTATTAGTCTTCACCATTAATATTTCATAGTTCTCAGTGTATGGCTCTTTTATAGCTATGATTAGATTTATTCTTAATTTTTTATGCTTTTGCAAATAGAGTTGTTTTCTTAATTCCTTTTTGGATATTTATCGTAGAAAACCAGTGGGGTTGTATGTTGGTTTTTCTTCAGAGCTGTATTGAATCTGTTCATTAGTTCTGATTTGGTTTTTTTTTTTTTTTTTTTGGTTGGAGTCATTAGGATTTTCTATATAAAAGTTCTTGCCAAAACAAAATTTTGCTAGCATAAAAAGAGAGAAGAGACCAGTGAAATGAAATAGAGAAGCCAGAATTAAATTCAACACATTATGACTTAAAATGGTTAAGTCTTAGAATAATACATAAAGTAAAAGTTTCTTGACGTTGGTCTAGGTGAGAATTTTTGTCATTGTCGCTTTGACCCTAAAAACACTGCTAACAACAACAAAGATACATAGATGAGACTACATCAAGCTGAAAGCTTTTTCCATAACAAAGGAAACAACAGAGAAAAGAAACAACCTCTAGAATAAAAGAATATATGTATTAAAAACTTCACCTGTTGAAGGCATAATAACCGAAATGTATAAAGGATTCAAGTAATTCAGTAGCAAGCAAATAAATAACTTAATGAAAATTGGAACAAAGGACTGGAGTAGATATTTCCAGTGAAGTCATACACATGGCCAACATATTCACAAAAAAACAAATGTTTAACGTATATAAAGTTAAACTACAATATACAAATATACAAAGTTAAGCCACCATGAAGTTCATCTAAATATACAAAGTTAAACCACAATGAAGTTCATCTAAAAAGGTGAGATGATTTAAGTATATACTTTCTTAGTTGAAAAGATTAATCTTAAATGTGCTTAATACCATCTTTGGTACATAAATATAATGAATCAGTAGTACCGTGTCTTAGTATCATCTCCAATAATATACCATTATGGCATATATAATACAATATGCATAATGTATCAAACTTTCTTGATTTCAAAGTCTTCTGCTTTTATTATCATCTAAGTTCTTATTTTCAAAATGCCTTGAGGAAAATCCCAGATTTATAAGAGATGTGCAGACATACTGAAAGCAGGGTAATTAAAGTGTGCAGGTGGTCAGGGCTTTCCCACATTGATGGACAGTATCATTTCTTTTTCTTTAAGGACATCATAGGCTGGATAGAGAAGACTGACAGAGAAGATGTGATGATCTAACATCTTTATGATGAGAAAGGAGTCATACAGAGTTTGGAGGCAAAGAGCATTTAGGGCCAAGAAACTAAAGACCAAGGTCATCAAGCAAAAACAAGTTTGGCTATTGGAAGAATAGAAAGGAAACCAGTGTATGTAGAAGATAAATAAACCGTGTGATCTGAATGTGAAAATGAGGTAGGAAGTTCAGACAGATGAGCCCAAGATCTTGAAGAGGAGTTGACATTTCAAGTGCAGTAAGAGAACAGTGGGGGGAGTCTTGCAACTTGGGAGCTTATTTGGGGGCTGTATAATCCCACATTTTGAACTTTAGATCCTGAACCCCTCCTATGAAAGCATCATATGAGACAGTATTAAATGTGCTGTCTTATTTTAAGAGTCAGAGTGATACATTGAAACCTTCCCATCCTGAGACGACCTGTTAAGATACAATGATGAACATCTTAACTCATTAAATTTTAACTTGAGTGTTGTTCCTGGCACTGGTTTAGGTACCAGGGATATAGCTACGATGAAGAAATTCCCTTGTCCTATCTTCTCTGTTACAGATTAGAGAGGTTTTATTACCCTAAACTAATTTTGAGCATTCTTTTCAATAGTCTGTGGTCCTTGCTAATATCTTCACTTCAAGATGGTTCAAAATCATTCATGCAGCAGCCTTAGGAACTAGTACAATGTCTGGCACTTAGTAGGGACTAAACAATTCATAGCTGAACTGAATTGGAAAAGACTGTGGTGTTAGCCTCATCTCACTGATGCCCAGTGTTTCATTATGTGAATATATGTTCTCTTTTTAAAAAAAAAAAAATCTTGGTTTTGAACATAAACATGTTGAACAATTTTTCCTAAGAAATCTATTTTTATAGTGCCTTGTTACATTAATCTCTATTTTATCTTCATTTTGTGTCACACAATATACCTCAAGCCTGTGAATTTAATTCTATAGTCTATAGCATTTTCACGTTTAAATTGTGCAAACTCACAGATTTTCAGGAAATGATTTCTCTTCATGGTCTCCTATACATGCTGTCTTCTGCTTTTGTATATCATACAGGAAACTGTGAAGTAGAGAACTTTGTGCCCTTCCTAGTTTCATTTCTACTTCCTCTGAAAAAAAAAAAAAAACTGATTTCCAATTACAGCCAATACTTTCAGGTTGCCCACATCTTGTATTGTTTTCTGCAGACTTTCCCTTACTCCCTCGCTCCAAGTGAGATGTACCACAGAGGCTCCCTGACTCTGAGAGATCTGTTCTGTGGTGCCAGTTAAACAGCACTGGGCGGTCTTTCTTCTTATTTCTCTTGTATAGGTAGGTTATGTTCAACCTTTGGGCCTTAGCTAAGCTTTATCTCAAAGCTTATTTTTGACCTCTGACCTCCGATTTAGTTGCTTGTTTTTCCTGTCACAGCGTTATCATGACCTATTACAATTTCTACTTCTTTTGCTCTACCTCCTTTACTAGACTGTCAGTTCCCAGATGGCTAAGCCTAGCTCTTGATTACAAGTCAAAGTCTACCTTCCACTCTAGTGACTATCAAGCAGTAGACCACTAACAGAAATCTCTTCAGTGAGTGAATGAATAAATCAATAAATTAACTGTCATTGTAATTTAATTTCTTTTTACTGTTTGGCATTAAAGTGGGGGAGGGCTTTGTTCATTACTCATGACTTTTCCAGTCTCTTTAGTTCTACTTTGATGATTTCCTTTTATTTTATACAGTTTGATACTTAGCACAATACTTCATATTAGTGCAGCTTTTTAAGTCTGTGACAGACAAGAGAGCAGACCGTCTAGTGTCGGTGTGCGTCTGCCCTCAGGACCTATTGCTTGGACGAAGCAGACAGGAGTGAGCTGCGGTTGAAGATCTGAGAGCAGGCGATGTCGTTAAAAACAAGAGCAGGGGGCATCCTTTCCACGTTCATATCCATTTCTGATATTCTGGCTCTCCAAACCTCTGGCTGGATTTTTGACAGTCAGCATGTGAGAAGTGTGGTTTCTCCTTCCTTTGTAAGGGAAATCAGCGTGGCTGGATCAGAAAGGGTGAGAAATGGTGTTCGGGCTCATGAATAAAAACTGTGTATCCAGATGTCACTGACAAAGAGCTGAAGTTATAAACCAATTGATATACTCCCAGGGAAATAGAGGTGAGAAAAAAAATTTTTTTTTCTTCCTTGCTTTCTTTACTGGTTTTCACCTGAACCTAAGGAACCAGGAACAGAGAAGGAAGTAATTGACATTCAAAGCCTCTATTTTTAGACACCTTACACTCTCCTCTGCTTCTAACTAGCGGAGGATTTTTCCAAACAAGCTTTTAATTAGCAGGTGAGTTTAATTGATACGTGGTTTCTCAGAAGGGGAAAGACCTCAGTGAGGAGGAGAAGTGGGAGGGTCCCTGCTATTCTAACTCACAATAGAGGACCATTAATTCATTTGCACCTGGATATTTTAAAGGATCAATCTACTGTCGCAGAGAGGGCCCAGAATCAAAAGGTTGAAATCCATCAGAACTGAAAAAAAAAAAAATCACTGTAATGTAACATGGGAAGTGGATGACTGAAAACTTAGAGGGCCGGGGATTTAGCTCAGTGGTTCCGGCGCCTGTCTTGCAAGCGCAAGGACCTGGGTTCGATCCCCAGTTAACCACATATGATACTGGGTGTGGAGATTCATGCCCACCCGCAATCAGTACCACATACCACAGTACTGGGCGTGGTGGCTCACACCTGTAATCCCAGCACTTGGGAGGCAGAGGCAGGAGGATTGCTGTGATGTGAGTTTGAGGCTGAGCTCAGGGCCAGCCTGAACTATAAAGTGAGACCCTGTCTCAATAAATAAATAAATGAATAAAAAACTTAGAAATATTGCTACCAACAGCCAAATACAGCCATTGACCTATTTGCATAGAGCAGGTTTCTATCCACATGCTGAAGAAAGATGTTCCCAAGTCAATAAAGTTAGTATTTATTTATTTATAATTATTTTTGATACAGGATCTCGCTTTGTAGTTCTGGATGACCCTGAATTCAACCTCAAACTCACAGCAATCCTCCTGCCTCTGCCTCCCAAATGCAGAGATTACAGGTGGGAGCCACCACATGCAGCACTGTAGTTTGTGGTTCTGATTGCTGGTGGGCATGAGTCACCATATACAACACTGTGTGTAGTTACCGGGGATTGAACCTGGGCCCTTGCACTTGCAAGGCTGGTGCCCGAACCACTGAGCTAAATTCCTGGCCCAGTAAAGTTAATTTTTTTTAAAAAAAACTTTTTGTGGGAAAGTAAAAAAAAAAAAAAAAGAAAGAAAGAAAGAAATTGAAATAAAACACATATTGAAATTACTCTCTTTGCTATAAAAAGTGTGTTTTATTAATTTTCATGCTTGATGATTTTTAACCCATAAAAATTTTTTAGAAAATTAAATCCAAACAAATGGTCTTGCTTTTTACAGGGAGAGGAAAGGGCATATGTCCTGTATCCCATTTTATAAAATGAGAGTTTCTAGGGACAGTGGGAAGATATAAGTATGTACTTTATAGAGGTTATGAATCAGAAACTATTGGTCACATTCAAGAAAAGAAAACCTGGCTAAATCAAGTAAAAAAAA